>JARHVA010008714.1:57500-170000 GCA_037957365.1 Torreya grandis | reverse complement strand
TAACCCATGGAATAAATCACATCCAGACAAGCCAATGCTTGCATATGTGATTACCATAAATCCTCAAAATTTAATTAGAGGTATAATAATCCCTAGAGATGGGTAGAATGGGAAAGATACAATCCATAAATGTAAGGGACACACTGTAAGCATACCCAATTTGAGAGTACAAGTTACATGCTTATCACATTGATCAATCCTGAGACAAGTTGCACACTAAAATATTTCCATCATGGGATTTAATGTGGAGATCTTGGAATTAGAGGAAAAGAGAGAACGTTCTACTTTAGGAAGGTAAGCACCAATAGAATGGGGTCTCCAAAGAAAATATAATAAGAAATACTCCAGTAGAGTAGATTTGATCATGATAAAATAGTTTTGCCCTAGTAGGGTGAATCTTGATCATTGATAAAGAATAAATAATGATTTTACCCTATATATTTGATTTTATTTGGATGTGGTTTAGATGTTGTGCCCTATCATGGGCAATTGGCAAGCAAAATAGCTCAAAGATATAATCGATAAGATAGGTTAAAGTGAGCAGGTGAAAATGTACATGTGATGGTATAATGGCTTAGAAATCTATATAAAACTAAGCATATAATAATGCACAAAGAGATGAGAGAGATGAAAAGAATAATGGAGATAGACGAGCTAAACTCAATAGAAATTGAGCATTGGCTACATAGTTTTATGGACTCATGTTGCAACATGAAATTTAGGCCAATGTCACCCAAGTTTGGGAGAGTATGGAATGAGAAATGATGAAAATGGATCAAGAATTGATTAAACTTATAATATATGCAAAGAGATGCACATTTAAGCATATATTTGAGTGTTAAAATGCATGTTACCTAAATGCTTAATTATATATCATGAGCCTATGTTTTGCAAAGTGTTCTTGAGAATTGTTCATTAGAGCTAATGTTGATGTTAAGAATTTAAGACCTTAGCACAAAGTGCTTGATATAGAAAAATAAATTAGGAATCATAAGTATGAATAACTTAGAATGACTTAAGATTCCAATTTCATTGAGCTAGTTCAAATGTGAATATCTATAACTAAAGATAATGGTAAAATAATGACCAAAACCAAAGTTACAGTGATTTACATTTAAACAAAAAAGTAAAAGACAAAGAAACAGATAAACATAAATGAACCTAACTTGAAATAAAGATATGATCTATCAAGAATTAAGTAGGAACAAAAATGTTTAAAAACAAAAGGCAATAATGTCTTAACGACATGAGACCAAGATATGAATAATCAATATCCATGTGGACCATCAAGGTAATCTTGAACATAAAAGAGAAAACCAAAATCAAATAGAAAAACAAGACACCAATAATAATCAAATAAACAAAATGTTCTAATAATAATGTAATAACATATGATCAAGATATAAACAATCAAGATCCATGTGAATCATCAAGATGTTTTGAAATATAAAAGAGATAAGCAAAAACAAACAAGGAAACACGAGACCAAGATAAGACAAGAAGTAAGAAAAAAGAGAAAAAATAAAAGGAGAGGTGCAAAAGCATAATAAAACACAAGGGAACACAATAAAACACTAAGAAAACTCAAATAAACACACACAAACAAAAACTAAGTTAGTTTAGTTTAAATACAAATGTCCATGCATGTGTGGTAGAGGAACATGACAATTATTCCCTAATTAAAGAAGAACAATGACAAAAGAAATGGGGGAAGATAAGAAAAGGAAGGGGTTGGTTGAGTTGATGCTAAATGTATAAGACAAGTGGGCACTACCTATATAGTTTCATGGATGCATGTTCCAATATGAACTTTAGGATAAATGTATTTCTCTCAGGAAATAGAATAGAAGAAAAATGATTATTAGAACAATATGATTAATGTTATAGAAGAAATGGGAGATACGATAAGCAAATGAGAATGGTCTAAAAATAAGAAACTAATGAGACAAGAAAGAATGACCTTGAAAAATAGCAAGTGTGTGGGATAAGATGAAATGAACTAATGTTTCTATGCTTACAAGATGGAAAGAACATTCAAACTTAACAGTTTCTCATAAAATGGTGAGAGCGTTCAAATTTAACAGTTGCTTGCAAAATGGTGAGATAATTCAAACTTAACAGTTGCTCATAAAATAGTGAGAGCATTGAAACTTAAAAATTTCTCATAAAATGGTGAGGGCATTCAAAATTAATAGTTTATTTCAAAATGGTGAAAGTGTTCAAACTTAATAGTTGCTCACAAAATGGTGAGAGCATGGGATGGTAAAATGGGAATGTACAAATGTATAAAAGCATGAGATAATTTTTTTGTTCTTTTTTGGATCATGTTCTAATTTTTTTGATATTTTCAAAGCATTTCCAATGTTCATAGTGTTTTTGGAATAAAATATTCACAAGGTGGGACCATCTAGTTGAGGAGATGCATGTCTTGAGAGTAGAAGTTTGAATAAGATAACTAAGCTAGCTGTAATATCCCATGCTTGTAAATTATTGAGAGTGAGGGTCTTGATAAAACAAGAAAGAAAAATAAATACTTGAACTAAGAAGATATGGTTATTCACTTGTTAAAAGCTACACAAGACTTTCCTAGCTAAATTACTTTATATAACTATTGCTAAAGATGTTCATAATATTCATGAGACATAATCAATATCATAATTGGTCAAGGGATAAGAAGTGTTCAAGCTTATAACATGTCTTAGACATAACAAAGAATATGCTTCTCAAAGAGAGAAATCCATAATGGGATGAAGAATATGTTCAGAGTGCCAAGGGTTCAAAGCCTTTACTCTTGGGAACCATGTAAAATGGACCAAGGTAGTATAACATATGTTCAAGGTAAGATAAAAGTGTAGGATAAAATTACAACATCACAAGTTTCCCCCAAGTCAGGGGTATTATAGATAATGGTTCAAAGTTGTTCATGTGTAGAATATCTTAAGGTGTATGATTTTCATGGGGTCTGCAAGTTCTTCACCATTAAGTTTAGCCAATTGATATGCTCCTGATCCATAGTTTGCTATGATAATATATGGTCTTAACCAATTAGGCTGAAACTTGCCTTTATTTTTAGGTTCAACATTCATGTTTTTCTGGTTCTCTTTCAAAACTAAGTCACCAATCTCAAATTATCAAGGGAGAATGCATTTTCTATAGCTTACATGCAATCTATTCTGATATGCTGCAAGTTTTCTAGGGTAGCCAAATGCTTACCATCAAGAAGTTTTAGTTCTTCTAGCCATGAAGCTCTATAGTCTTCATCATCTTCAATGTGCTTCAGTGATATTCTTAATGATGGGATCTCAATCTTGATTAGGATGATAGCTTCAGTGCCAAAAATAAGGGAGTATGGAGTAGCTCTAGTTGGGGTGTGATTATTGGTTCTATAAGCTTAGAGGTTGGAAAAGAGTTACAAGTGGCAATTATAGTTAGCATCATTAAAAATATTTTTTAAGATGGCTAGAATGGTTTTATTTGACACCTTAGCTTTTCCATTTCCTTGAGGGTTATATGGATTGGATTTCTTGTGCTTGATGTTGAATTTTTCACAAAGAGATTTCACATCTTGGTTCACAAAGGATCCACCATTATCAGATATAATATGGGCTAGGATGTCATATCAACAGATGATATGGTAACACAAGAGTATACACTAAGATATGGCTCCTGTTGTGTATCCTGTGTGTGTGTGATTTCAAAAATCATTGGAGATTGTGGCTCCTACGTCAGATGCCTGTGGACATTTGTTGGCATCTCCCCGTCCTCCTTCCTCTACCAGTGTTCTTTTGAGGGTGGTTGGTGTGGCTCCTGCTATGGGTGGGGCTTCCTCTGTGTGTGGGGATAGGGTTCTGGTTGTTCCTCATGCAATTTCTTCTGTGGTTAGGGGTTCTCTTCCTTCTACCCTGCGTCAGGCTTATGGATCTCCTGATCCTGGTTCAGGTCTTGGTTTTGGGGGAAGGACTTTTACTAATGTGGCTGCATTTAAAGATGGATTACATGATGATCTTCCTCATGCCTCATCTGGGACTTCTCATGTTTTGCCTGGAAGTGCTTTAAAACCTATTAAGGTAAATCTAGATCCTAAATCAGTTGAAGAAATCCTCCATATGGTAGAAGAGCTCTCCTCTCTTGCTGCTATTTTTTGATTCAATGATTTTTGGTCCTCTCTTGCAGATCTACATGGTTAGATCTCCAAGAGATGGATGGCACTTATTGAATATAATGTCCATATCTTCTCGTGTGTTAAAGGTTTTTCTATAGTTAAGTTCCTTTGCCCTAATGATAGGAATATTATTTTGTGTCACAATAATTTTTATTGTTACGGTAGATATCCACTAATGGCCAAACTATGGCATAAGGATTTTGATCCTTTCTCAGAATCCTTTAATAATTTCCCTATCTGGGTCCAGCTCCATAATCTTCCAATACATCTTCGGCACGATTCAGTTTTTGAAACTATTGGAAATGCTATCGTGGATTTCTTATATGTGGATGCAGACACATCAGATATTTACCATTCAACCTATGCACATTTTCTAGTAGATTTTCATGTTTCTAAGGGCCTTCTTGAGGTGATCTTCTTGGATTCCCCGAGGGGTACTTGGACACAAATGTTATATTTTGAGGGTATCCCTTTTCATTGCAAGAAGTGCCACCTGACAGGTCATATTGCTGGTTGATGTGCTACTAGGAAATCTAAATCTAGGCAACCACCTTCTTGGTGGTCTGAGGCCTCCTCTGACCATTACATGGTTAAACAACCCTTGGAAGATCTAGCTGATTCTGAGACTGAGGATAGTGTTCACTCCGAGCTAGTGGCTGTGGAGGATTCTTTGGTGAAACATTCCTTTAAATCTCCTATAGAGGCTATGGTTAGTGGTCTTTTTGAGCCAGTGGATGAGGTGGCATTGGTATCTTCCCCTATTTTGAAGGATCCTCTTAGGAGCCAAACATCATCTAATTCTCACAAGGAGTTTGTTGTGGTGTCTGTGTCCCCTGGGTTCCATGGGTCTTTGTCTTCTGAGGCATGGGTTGCTGAGGCAGAAAAGTTAGAGGATGGATGCATAGAAGTTAAGAGGAAGAAGTCTAAGCCTTTGGTTCCCCCTCTAGATAAGAACCTTCAGTCGTGTAAGGAAAATCTCAATTCAAAAGGAAAATCTAATGTTCCCTTATGATGACTAGTTGTTTGTGTTGGTAAACTGGTTGCTTCACTGGTTTGTTGGTTACTGGTGTGGGAGGTTTTTCAGGTTGTTGCTCTAGTCTATTAGCTTTCTAGGTTCTAGTGTTTTGATGGTAGTTTTATCTAGTCACATCTATTGGTAGTAGGTCCCTATAAAACTTGGTTTAGTTGTTTTTCTGGTTTCAAGTTCTTTTAAAACCTAGTTGTGCTTTATGGTTTATCTTTCTTTTTGATGTAAAGGGTTTCGGGGGGCCTTCAAAACCTACTTTTACCTTAATCTAAAACAGATTATATGGTAATTAATGAATTTAGCTATTTGATTTTTAGTAATATAAGTGAGAAGAATGGCCTCAATCCACTTGGTAAAGTACTCAATTATATTCAAAATATACTTATGGCCATTTGAATATGTTGGGTTAATTTTCTGAATGAGATTGAGACTGCATGTTGAGAATGACCATGGTGTTGTAATTAGCTGTAATGGTAGGGAAGGTACATGTATCAAGTTGCCATGTTTCTAACAAGGAACACATTTATTTACATAATTACAAGCATATATCTCCATTTTGGGCCAATAATAGCCTATTATGAGAAGTTTCTTTGCTAGGACTACACCATTGGTATGGGCCCCACACATTCCTTCATGAACCTCCTTTAGTGTGAGCTTGGATTCTCCCAAAGATAAATAATGAAGAATCATTCCATCATAGCCTTTTTAATAAATTATGTTTCCAAAGAGGATATAATGTGTTAAGTGATGAAGGAAAAGTTTTTTTTGGTTGTTGGAAAGGTTAACAGGAAATACGTGATTATGGAAATAGTTATAAAAATATCGGTACCATGGTAGCTCAGATGAGGGATTAGGATCAACAATGGTGAATATCCTCTTTAAATCTGATAGAATATGTGTTGGCTAATGAATATTTTCAATCAAAAACTAATACTCTTTATCACTATCATGCAGTTGAATCATGGAACCAATTGTTGCCATGGCATCAGTAGATCTATTGTTCACTCACAAAACTTGCTCAAACTGTAGATATTTAAAATGTATTTTAATGTTATCAAAAATTTAATTGTAAGGAACAAGCTTATCATCTCTTGTTTGATATTAATCATTTGTCTGATTTATGATTAACTGTGAATCTCCATAGACCTTTAAGCTTTGAATATCCCATTATATGGCAAGATGGAACCCTATAACCAATGCCTCATATTTAGCCATATTGTTTGTATGCTAAAATTGTATATGAAATGCTTTGGGGATTAAATCCCCCTATGGCATGATCAACAATATGCCAAATCTAGATCCGTAGGATGTGAAGGATCCATCAAAATTGAGTGTCTACTATTTAGGTTCTTGTGATGATTATTATATTGTCATGATAGAATCATCTAGAAGGTCAAAGTTAAGAGGTTGAGTATCCTTAATAAGAGATTCTACAAGTTATTCCACAAGAACCTACCCTTTCATTGCCTTTTGATTCTGGTACTCAATATCAAACTCACTAAGGAGCATAATCAATTTAGCCATATATCCTTGAAGAGTTTCTTTAGATGAGAGGAACTTGAGATGATCTACCTTGGTGATAATAATATTTTTATTATTTGTCATATAATGTCTCATTTTTTTAGTGGTAAACACTATAAATAAACATGCCTTCTTAATAGGCATATAAATATGTTCATAGGCTACCAATGTGTGGCTTAAATAATAAACCATGCATTCTTTACCATGATCATCATGCTAAGCCAAAAGTTCCCCTAGTGCATGTTCCATGGATGATATATAAAGAAGCAGTGGATTTCCTTGTGTCAAAGGTCATAAGATTAGTGGATTTACCAGTATGTTTTAAACTTTGCAAAGGCTATCTAACAATATTCATCCCTTATCTACCAATTGAGAAATGAACCTATGTATAGACTAGACCTTTCCTCATAGACCTTGTAATTATTTAATATTATTTGGTAGAGGAATTTCCATAATAGCATTGACCTTTGTAGGGTTGACTTCAATCTATCATTGTGATACAATGAAACTTATCACTTTTCTTGATATGACTCGAAAGACAAATTTCTTAGGATTCAAGTGGACTTTATATGCACAAAGCCTCTCATATATTCTTCATAAAATGTTAGGGTATCTAGATCTTGTCTTGATTTTGCTATTATATCATCAACATAGTCCTTGACAATGTCATGCATCATGTCATGGATAATAACAATTATTGTATGTTGATATGTGGGCCCAACATTCTTCAAACTAAATGGCATGACTTGGTAATAAAATGTCCTCCATGAAGTGGTGAATGTGGTCTTATGTTGATCTTCAAGGGTTATCTTGATCTGATTGTAACCAAAAAATCCATCCATTAAGGATAGCATCTCGTACCTAACAGTTGAGTCAACAATCATGTCGATGTTGGGTAGAGTAAAGTCATCTTTAGGATATTCTTTGTTGATATCACAAAAATTAGTACAAACACGTATGCCTGGGGTCTTTTTACTTACTAGCACTATGTTAGAAATCCATTTAGAATAATCTAATGGTCTAATAAAATTGGCTCCTAACAACTTTTCTAACTTGGTCTTAACCAAAAGGTGATGGATGGATGCATCTTTCTCAAATTTTTCTTGATTGGTTTAGCATCAGGTGAACAATAAAATTATGCAAAACTAAATCTGGGTCTAAGCCTTGCATGTGTGGAGTATGCCCATGCAAAGATGTCTATATAATCCTTACGAATGGATATAATATGTTCACATTCTACTTCAATAAGGGAAGATCCAAGATAAACAATTTTAGGATCCTCATGGGTTCCCAAATTCACTTATTTTGTGTTCTCCATAAGGAGTGTGGATCCATATTCTAAAATTGTAGGCAATGTATGGTCATGAGCCTTTGCTTCATCTTCTTGTTGTTCTTCACAAAGATCTTGATAATATGAAGAATCAAAATCTACCTTCTTAGGTAAAGACCAATTGGCAAAAAACTATGGAAAATCAAGAGCAAGATGCTCAAATACTTGATTTTGTTATAAAGAGATGCTTTTGATAGCTATGGAACTTGGGCTAGATGGACTTTATACATCTTGAGGTGATGAACAAACTTTCACTCAAAGGCTTGTCTTTTTCTTTACTTTTTCCCTGATCAACAAGTGCCTCAAAGAGGTTTTCACTTGAAGATCTTGATTTTTGTTCTTTATTATGACCAAGAAAGTTTTCTTTCTCTCCAAAGTAGGTAGAATAATTCAATGAAAAATCAAAACCCTACTTGTGATCACCAATGGGGAATGCATCTCATAGGCCTATGTATTCTATAATTGATTCTTCATTTTGAAACTCATTAAGGCATATGACCAAATTTTACTGATCCCAATCTATGATTTCAAGATGGAAAAGGCATAAGTTATAGTGAGTGGTTACTTTAGGATGTGAAACATTTATGGTAAAGATATAATGTCCTAATTCAGGAAAGGAAGCACCACTAGGATGGGTTTTTTCTTCAGGATGAGAAGATATAATAACTGTTATGGTCAATATGGAATTTGAATCAAATAAATCTAAATCAGTAAGATCATCAAAAAGGATATAATGGGATGTTGTGTCACTACTAGGAGTCGCATTGATAGTCATTTTAGAAGATTCACTACCAAATGTTATGAGTTCATCCTCTAGTGGTTGAAATAGAAGAACATGATTCCAATTGATAAACCTAGATGATAAGGGTTCTAAAATTTGTTGTGCCTGTGGGCTAAGGCCTTTCCCTGTATAGTTAAGACAATCCATTATCTTGTTAGGGATAGGATACTTTGGGTTTTTAAAACAATCAACAAGGCCTTTAAAGTATAACCAATCTCCCTTGGTAAAATCCTCTTGATCTTTCTTTGGTGAAATTGTAGGTACAAAAACCATAAGAGGTTTTGGTTGCTTCTTCTTTGGTTGCTAAATTTGATCAAGTATATTAGGAGTCTAGTAATTTTTAGATTTACCAAATGTTTTAGGGGATTTTGGTAATTTTTCAATATGGAGGACATCTTTTAGATGCTAAATAGAAATGCCTACATCTTTAACAATCACCTATTTGGCTAGATCTATAGGAAATAGATCAATCAAAGTGGAGGATAGATCACCAAGGTCTATATAAGTAGATAGAGATGGATGAAGAATGATGGATTTATTGTCCATTGTAATGAGTTTATAACTTGGGCAATAGTTATAATTATGAAACTCTCCTTCAAGATGTTTGCAATATTGGTATGGTTGTTGATCAGTGGGAATAGTAACTTTGATCCCATTATGGGGAAACTTAAGGAATTGGTGAAGAGTAGATGGAACTACATGTACTTCATGGATCCAAGGAACACCAAGAAGTATGTTATAAGGAAGCTCAATATCCATAATATGGAAAAATGTGTGATGAGAAATAGAACCAACCATAATTGGAAACCAAATTGTATTGGATGACTCCCTCTTAGCATATTGTAAGCCTTAATTGTAGTAGTTTCTAGCTAAGTGTCTTTATCCATGTAACCAAATAATCATACCAATTTAATAGATATGATGTTCAACCTTGAACCATTATCTATAAAAACCCACTTGATCTTGTGATCCACAATGATTATTTCAATGTATAGTGGGTTATTGTGGTTTGGGCTGAGGGTGGACATGTCCTTTTGATCAAATGTGATTTGCCAAAATGAACACAAATGTCCAACTAGGTTTTGAAACTAGTCAAGGTTTATATCATTAGGCACAATATACTCTTGTAAAAATTTATTAAAGATGCTTCTTTAGAAGTTAGATGTCTGTAAGAGTTCTAATATGGAAATTTGTGTAGGGGTTTATCTAATTGATCTATTAGACTATAATGCCTTTGAATCATGGATTAAACTAGTTTAGTCTTTGTTGGGATAGTGTTCAGATTTAGAACCATTGGCACAATGTTCTCATTAGGTTTATGGAAAGGAGTGGGTGAAGGGCCTTGAATGGTAACCTATGGGTGTCTAGTTGTGACTACACAACCTAGAGGTGGCAAGGAGTTATTATAATTAGAAGATGGATGCAAAAGGCCATAGATGGTGATTCATGGGTGACTAATCATATTATTATAATTTTATGTCAATGAGGAGCCTTTATAAGAAAGGTACTATTGTTTAAGATTATTAACCCATGAAAATGGATTAGGAACATGATAATGTGAACTCAACATGGTATTACTAGGGGAGAGGGTGCTGACCCTATAATGATGGGTCCCATGTTGTGAGGAACACAATATTTGCCACATGGCTTCACATTAACAGTGCAATGTGGGTTGCAAAAATCCATCCCATAGTGTTATTGTAGTAATAAGTCACATTTTTATAAGCCAAATTATTAGTGTGGACATTATGATCCTGATTATGTTCATTATGATTTTGACCTTGTTGTTGGTTCTGATTCTACCTCTATCCTTGATTGTGACCATTTTGATTATTTCTTGGTGGTGGTGGATCATGTCAAGGAAAGGGGTCTTTGTAGATTCCCATATCCTAATTTGTGTCTTGATTATGGTCCAACTTAATTTCTAGTTCACCACTTTCAATAAAGTCCTCAATAATATGTCATAATAATGCAATGATATGCACTATGACTGTAGCAACATGATGGAAGTTACACCATTTATTCTCTTTGTACAAGTCTGGTTTTGGTTGATCTTGAGGAAATGGCATTGATACTGATAATATAATTAAATTATCTAGAATGAGCTTTTGTAACATTGTTTTAACTGATTCTCCTAACTTGCTAAAGACTCTAAAATTGTTATGAAATGTCCTTCATGGAGGTTGTCTCTACAAAGTAGGTAGTGGATTTAAGGGAGTTAATTGTGCATTTGGATGAGGCATAACTTGTACCATTTATACATGTATTTTTTTATATCACCCCATTTCCAACCATATTTTTATTTTTGCTAAAGCCATTAGGTTTTATTTCTATAAGAGCTAGTGCTTTAGTTTGATTAGATGCTTGTCCTTGTGCAGAAATATTAACAAGGCATTTAGCAATAAGAGCCTTCTCAATCTACACTCCTTTGTCAATAATTTCTTCCAATGAGTTAACATAAGCTAACCATAGATTATGCATAAATTTAGGATGAAAATTTTGTGCAAAGATATCAGCCAACTATTTATCTAGTAAATTATGTTGAAAGTGACCTGCCAATGCTCTCCACCTTTGTAGATATGCAACAAAACTTTCACCATCATGCTACTTGGATTTACATAATTCAATAATGGTTAATTCATGTTCTAGGTTATATGAGAAATGGTTTTTTTTTTGATAAGTCATTCCAATTTGTAATTGATGCTTAAGGTAGTTTAAGCATCTAATCAAGAGCTTGTCCCACTAAACTTCATGGAAATAGTCATAGTAAGTACTCGCTAGTATAAGTAACCTCTTGACATAAGATGAATAATGCTTATATGTGTTCATGAAAATATGATTTTCATTTGTATTTTTCAAATTAGGGTCCCTCAAAATGAGGTGGAAAGGGGTTTTGGAGAATAGATAAGTCAAATGCATATGGGCATATCTCATAAAATTTGTACTTTTTAACCCTATTATTCATCTCTAATATTTGGACAACTTCCCTCATAGAATTCAATTCTTGCATGTTTCATGGATTCATGTATTGGATAAGATGTTGTTGGGGTGAAATGTGCCCCTGGTTTCATTGTTGGTTGGGTGGAATGTGCCCCTAGTTTTGTTATTGTTAGGGTGGGATGTGCCCTTAGTATTGTTGCTATTGGGGTGGATTGTGCCCCTGGTTTTGTGTGGATCTATAGAGAGAATATAACTTTTGATCCATGATTTAGTTATAATTTTATACTTAAATTGAGAACATAATTCATTGATTCTTGGATTATAAAATGTTTCTTGAATCTGGCTATTTTGTGCTTTGTTGATTTTGGAAATTTCTATGTTTATTTACCAATATTTGGGTTGGTTGAAAATAACTAGCCAAATTGTCTTGAGGGATTTCCTCAATTCAAAATGAATGTTTGGGTTTTTGAGTTTGTAAAGTAATAAGAGGTTCTTGATGATTGAATAATGTATGTTTCATATCAAATGGAACACTTTGTAAGGTCTCTTGTGACTTTAACTATTCATTTAGATTACCTTGATATACTATGGTAATGTCCTCATCCAATATTTATTCTATAATTTTGACCATATTTCCTTGTTCTTTTAAAACATCATTATGAATTGAAGTGGCAACTAGGGAGTTAGTTAAGTCTATGACAAGTTGATCTGCATACCGTTGACTTATTATCTTGATTTCAGCTAGAAGATCTAGATTTATGGGTTTTGACTCTATTTGTATTTCATTTCCTTTGTTAGAGGAAGAAGGTATGTTCCTTTTTTCAAAATCTTTCTCTTTCCATCATTGTTCTCCTTCTCTAACTAAGGTATGTAATTGTTCTATAGGAAAATTAGAAGGTAGTCTATCACCTAATTCTTTCAATCTAAGAAGGGCTTCATCTTGCTCTTTTGGGGGTTGATATCCATTGTAATCATCTTTAGATCCTATTTTTGTCGGCATATTATCAAAAACAATAAGGTTATCTTAACCATCATAAAATTTCTCACCTTCATAACTATGACCATAAGAGGCCCCACTATGAGTGAACCTTTGATTCATGTATAAGAAGAGCCTCTCTATGTGTTTGAATAACTTTGGACCAATTTTTGGCAACCAATCAAAGTATTCTTTGGCTCTCTTTTAAAAAAATAACCAAGGTACCAATGAGACTATAGGGGAGGGTGGTTTGAAACCATGCACAATTTAGAAGATTTGGTTCACAAGTTTACTCAACCTTTGGCAAAATTGAAATTGTATAGATCGAAAGAGAGTAAGGTAACTCAAAAGACCCAAGGTGAAAAATAGTACACCAATGTCTAGATCTTTGTGATACACCCAAATCATAAAATATAGCTTCAACTTTGACAAATTAAACCTAGAAGTTTTGATGAAAGGTATCTAGATTACAAATAAGACAAAATGAACTAAGAAACTCAAGATGTAAAAACATACATGAATCACTAATTATAAATCTAAGACCAAATAGCCATCATAACATCACCATGTGATTCTAGTAGGATAAAATATGTTCTAGGACTCAAATCATGAGAGATATGCAAGATGACTCAAGTCACCCAAGATGATAATGTGATTTTGAGTCTTAATAAATGACCTTAAATCTAAATGGAAAATTGAACCCAAGTTAAAATAAGCTTAGTTCACAAATGGTGAACCCACTTTGACACACCAACCCTTAAAACTAAGAAAGCTTCAATTTTGAATGTGGATTATAAATAAAGCATTTAAACAAATTGGGTGAAAGATCTTGAATCAATTGGGCAACATGACTACACCAAAGTGGATGACATGACACAAAGATTTTGATAACAATTTGAACAAGGAAAAAATGAATTTACCATTTGGACAACATATCACTTCCCTCGCTCAAGATGATTGAGGACAATGTGTTTTGATTAAGTTCAGTGAGTTATCAAGTAATTTTAGACACAAATCAAGACCAAGTAAGCTAATGACAAAAAACAAATGACTTAAGTCTAAACTGATAAGGTATGGTAAAGTGCGGTCTACTAAACTAGCAAGGTTTTGATCATTCTAGGGGAATCAATTGCACAATGACTCTCACATCAAATGATGCAAAATATAAGCATTAAAATTGGGTGATCACATAATTGGCTAGTTGTAAAAAGGTCTATTCCTTTTTACAACCACTACATCCTATTACTCGCTCAGTGTAGTGTGATGTCCAAAAGCGGATACATATCATGTGAAACTCAAAAAGAGTTAAATGAAGTCAATTTTGAGAGGTGAAACCCTGGGTCAAAACTTTTGTAAAGAACTCATGAGAGGTAATGACATCCCTCTCGCAAGCCAAGTTTGCATGAAAATAAAGAAATCATAAAATAGAAAGACTTTAGGGTCATTTTCAAGATCACCCAAACTTTGGTGAGTTTTTGGGGAGTGTTTTAGGTGACATTATTTCTAAGCCTTAGACTAGGATATTTGCAATAGGAATTGTGATTTTGATTTCAAGGGTTCCCTAAAGGGGAAATATGGAAGAGCATACATGAAACATTCCTCTTTTTGCCAAACAAAACCTATGTAAAAAACTATTTCAAACAAGAATTGACAAGTGTATTCAATTTTAAGCCCAAATGAAATATTTGGTGGTGTTCATTTGACCCCTTGGTCTTAGTTGAAAACTTTTAAAACATTCACCAAAACATCTAAATTCTCTGTTAAACACCAAAACAAAGTTCCTAATTGATTTTTAAGCATGAAAAATGTGATTTAAACATGATTTTATCAAATCAAAAGCTTGCTCCTACAAAAAAAATGTCAGCATGTCCTTTAGCTTTGAAGCTCCTTTTAGCTTGAAATAATGAACTTTGAAAAAATAGATGTCAGGTCTGTGTTTTAAAAAAAACATAGTGATCAACATCAGTTATTACAATTGATGATAGTTACTTTGCTAATTTAGATCTAACTGATTTTAGTTTTACTAATTGATGTCGGTTAAGATAGGTGACTAATTTTGATATTACTTACCGATGTCAATTACTATGTAAAATTATGGCAAATAAAAATGGTAAAATAAAGTTTTAAAATCAATTTGCATGATTTTTAAAGGTCCAAATGGATATTTTAGAGTTACAAAGTGATCTTAACTAGGTGTGAGATGCTTTTGGTCCCACCAGACATGCCAAGATGTAGAGAGGATTAAAAATCAATTTAGTTAAGAATTAGTCCATTAATAATGAAACATACATAAAGAACTAACTAACCAAGCCTATCTATTCCTATGGGAATTACAAAGGATAACAAGAAATAAATGAAAGAAAGCAACACTATATTAACTTCCCAAATGGATTCACCATACCCATGTGGCTCAAAAATATGTTCTCCCTCGATCAAGCATCTTTTTCTTTGTCAAAAATGGTTATAAGCTCCTCTAATGACTCAAGAATACTCTATAAAACCTATGCTCTTGATTCCAAATCACTATACTAGCCTATCAATGAAGCTTACAAGAAAAATCTATGATCAAATGCAAAGGCTTATGGAAAAAATTTAACATTATAAATTATAAATATTCAATATTTTTCAATATATTTAAGCATAATAAATTTTCACCAAAATAACTTAGAAATGATGTTCATGGCCTCCCTATTTATATATTTTTGAGATTGGTCAGGATCAACCATAACCATCCATATCAAGATTGAAATATGTGGCTATGGATAATCCTAATATTTGGAATTAAATCCATAATTATCTTCATTATGACTTTAGAATAAGGGGTATTTAAGAGGAATGGGAGGCATTAACTAGGCATGGGTGACCCATAATTTTGATATTTGTGGTATTTATGGCCTAGGGATGTCTTCCCAAGAAATGATGTCACTTAATGATGTAGTTAATAGGAATAAATTTTCAAAAATAAATATTCAACAAATATCATTGAAAATACACTTAAGCTCTTGATTTGGATTAATTATCCTTAAACAAGGTTAATCAACATTTGTGTAATTATTTAAAAATTGGCTCTCAATTAATCAAAATGTTTAGAAAGTCATATTACTAGTCGTAACTTGACTGGAGAGGAACTAGAAGGAAATTTTAGATGTGTTAGAGCTATATTCCCATTTAGGATATTTATAACAACAAAAAAAAGGTATGTGATGTGTACCAATGAATTTAAAAGAAAAGAGTGATCTAGAGCATTAAATGGTGAAATTGTGATTTTGACTTGAAATGTTCTAATCAAAATTAGCTGGCCCATAAAATAAATTGCCCTATTTAAGAATACTTTGACCTAAACGGACACTTGTAAGTGACATGTTTGAATCATTTAGGGAATTTTATGGATTTTGACCTAAAATGTGCATTTGAGTGCAATTCGAGTAAGATTGATAATTTCAACACAAATGGTGTTAGGAATTGGATGTCTACACATGTAAGATATGCACACGAGTGTGAAAATGATAATAAATTTCAAATATCTTGTTGAAAAAGTGGGAAAAATTGAATATAAAATTATAAAAGCTATGTAATCCCATCTAAATGCGTAATATATATAATTTTCTACTATATACAACATTTTCAAGAGGACATACCTATTTATAGATTTTTAGTTTATAAGATTTTATTTTAACATAATGTATTTATTGATATTTATTTATCACATTTGTTAGATAAAAATGCTCAGGAAATGACAAAATGTCTATTAATGGTTGAGAAGGAGGATTTTAAAGTCAAAATTCACCATTCATCTCACTGGCCATTGATGAGGTCAAAACAATTGAAAAAAAATCATGGGTTTGCATGCATGTTTATACATTTTATAACTATTTAAGGAAACCTAATCTATTAACATTTCATATAATGGTATAAAATTTTAATTATAGAACCTTCACAAATTAGTTGTATCTGATTTTAAAGATAAAGCTACGATGGATGATATGCAATAGCTACAAAGATGGTGTGTTGGGGATATTGGTATATCAATTATGTAGGGGCATATAAATTATATATGTGTTAAACTTCAAACAAAATTTTACCCATATATTATTATGATTCATTTCATGGATCATAGGATGAATCTTGCATAAAAAATAGTTAGTAAATTTAGTAATGTTACAAAAGTGGAAGAGCTTATTTGTGACTTATATGCTTATATGTCAAGTAGTCTCCAAGAATTTTTGGAGTTTAAATTTTTTGAAATAGGAGTGATTGATGGTAAAAAAATATTAAAATATGTTTATACAAGATGGATTTATATATATGAACCTACATGTATAAGTTTTGAAGAATATCCATCATTAGTAGGTTTTATATATAAATACCATAGAGAAGTTGAAAAGGTAAAAGATTTATTTTAATGTTTAATAGATTTGAAAAAATTGTTGATATTATGTGGAATTATCCCAATGTTTAAGGAAATGAATTATTTTATGAAACATCCTTAGGAGATATCCAATTATATTATTGACTTCATATGGTTAGAAAATGATTATGTCAACATCTAGATATATTATACACTTCAAATGACATGTTTCAGGGACCTATTTTTAGAAGTTGATAATTTTTTATAGATTTTAATAATCCTAAAATCTATTTGAAATTGAATATTAATTATTATCTTTGTTTCATCATTAATGGCAGGAATATATTAATGCACCCTTTTTATATAAGACCTAATCTTGTGGGAGTTAAAATTGAATAACTACCTATAATGTGTATTCTATTTAATACTATTATATCTAAAATGCAAATAAAATTGAGTATAATTTATTGAAAATTTTATGTTTAGATCAGATATAACTTTCAAAGGGGTGATTTGTTGGATGCCATGGCAATTGTGAATCCCAAATTTTGAAATAGTGATAACGATCAAAAGTTGATTAGAAATTTACTTCACAAATTCTTGGGTTATCTTGTTGAGAATTTTAGTAAATTTGTAGAGGTGAAAGGAGTTAAAATCAAAGGTATTTTTGGAAAGGATTTCTTGAAATCTCACTCAACACATTTTAAAATTACAATGTTTGAGCAATATCACCTTCTAAGCAAACCAACAAATAATGGGACAATTACATTGTTATGGAAAAAACTTTATCCTAGTAGCATGCTATAAGAAAGTATTAATGAATATTTATGATTATATGAACTTTGTCAATAAATTATTTTGGTTTGAATGGACTATGAAAGATTTTTAATTTCATTATCCTTCATTAAGTTGAAACTTCAAAATAGATTGGATAAAAATTTAAAAACTTGTTTAAGATTACATTTTTCACATTATGTTATGGACATGTTTCCTTATGAAAGAGCTCTGGAAACATGGAGTTATCTAACTGAAAGAAGAGGAATAATTAATACAATGACCAATATAAAGGATATAAATATTGAAATTTAATATGTCACTAACATGGAAGATGCAAATATCACTTGTGATGAGCAAGTTTATGTAGAATTATTTCAACTACCTAAGTTTTAGTTGTATATTTATTGTAATTATCATATTATGAAATCCAATTTCATATAATTTTTAATATTTTAAAACATTTAAAATAGTTAAATCATGAAAATTGTTTATAGCATTGTCATTTTAAATAGTTATTCCATTCATCATGCAATTTTCCATTTTATTTAATTGGTTCTTCAAAATTTCAAATGTGTCATAATATTTTTATATTTTTATAAGATTGTATTGTTAAATAAATATTTTTATTTTTATTTTTAAAAAAATAAATTTGATATTGTATCACCATATTAATAGTTTAAACCTTAACTTTTCGCTTAAAAATATGAATATTAAAGTGAAATACCATGGCAATAGAAGATGACAAACCTATTGAACAACATGACCAAATTGAAAGGAAAAAATAATTTACACTCTTGAATATTCAAGTGTAGAAAAACAACCTAGGAAAAACCTTCATAATTAGGTTGGATTAAATTCTCATGCAAAAAAATAAATGTTTTAATTAGTTTTTTAAAAATAGACCAATGAAGTTTTTATTTACCAAAAACAAACCATAATTATTTCCTAGACTCTACATCTATAATAACTACATATTTTCAATTATCTACAACAATGATAATTATTGAACAAGATGAAAACATATCAAATTCAAATGCATGCTCAGTCCAAATGCTTTAAAAAAAAATTCCATTCCACATCATGATGTTTTTTGAGCTACATCAACTCAGAATATGAATGTAAGATGATAAATGAACCATAATTAAGTAAAACAAGAGTAATTGAAACTCAATAAACTGATATTTTCAAATTCAATCTTAACATTGCCATTTCAAATTATTTTATAAAAAAACATAACATTATCTTTTAAAATATAAGAATGAGTTAGAAACATCATAAAATTCAATTCAAATTCATGCTTAGTCCAAATTCATAGGAAAAAAATTATAGTCCACATCATAGATTATTTGAATTACATCAACTCAGATTACACATGTAAGATGACAAATGAGCCATAAATCAATAAAAAAAAAAGAGTAATTTAAACTTAATAAATTACTCTTTGAAAATTCAAACTTAACATTTTCATTTCAAATTATTTTAAAAAAAAATATAAGATTATCTTTTCAAATATAATAATGATTTTTCAACATCAGAAAAATATCATTTTTTTTGTAAAGACACCTCAACCAGTTTGTCACTTCCATCATCCACATTGTTACCACCATCCTTAGAATACATGTGTGCCCTTCCTATATGTCATCCTTCAATATGCCTACCCTTTCAAAATCAAGAAAGATTTTATTTTTCTTATTTCACAACATCTCCTACTAAAATTAGAATTGGATTGGCATCTATTTTCTATTTTAATAAAGCATCAGGGTCCCATCCTTACTCCCTAATTATTTTACTGTGTGTTATTCTATTTATTTAATAGAACAAGTTTCTCTTTGAATTGAATGGTAGAATATAATTTTTTTGTGTATTTTGAAATGCATATCGAGGACCTTGACTTCTTTTTTTATATTCTCATTTTTTTTCCGTAATTAAGAACAAAATCTTATTAGATACAAACTACAATAACTATGACATATATTATAAAAATGATGATAAATTACCAAAGATTTTTCCTTCTTGACATTTTTAATAATGTTAAGGTTCATGTATTTTTCCCATTTATTGAAATATGTTTGGGCTTTGATATTTAAATTATTAAACCTATTTAACCTAATACTCAAAATATTATGATTGTAATTATTAGAAAAATATATAAACCCAAGTCTATCTTCACTAAAGAAAACATCAATCTTTTTGGGTTCATGTTGAACTAATGAAAAATATATATCTCTTTGGGAGTGTTTATGATAATGATAATTTATTTATCTTATCAATGTTTTGACCTGAAACTCCAAAAGTAATACATTTTTCAATTAATTTATAACTCTTTCTTTAAGATTGGAAATAATACTTTCTAATAATAAATTATCTAATGGAAAAGTAGTCATGTCATCATCAGACAAGTCAACATTAGCTGGTGGGGTAGGGGTGAAGAGGTACAAGGTTTTTGTTGTTACCAAATCTTGAACCGTAGAATTTATTCAAGCTTATTATAGATTTGAGCAACATGAGAACATTTCTAGGTATGTGGGTGTACCTATATTGGAAATGAGCCTCTAGATTTAAGGGCTAGCTCTCTGAATGTATCTTGAAATGCTCTTATCTATATAAATTGATTAATTATAGGGGAAAGAGTTGGATAATGTATCAATTAACCCTAATTTAAAGTAGGTGATGGACCAAATATTTAAATATTTAGTCTGAAGATTGAACTCAGTAACACACTAATAGAATATGAATAGAACTAATGCAATTTTTATGATGGTTTCCAAGAAATAATGTTTCACCTAGAGGTCAATTTGATGGATTTAGGATGGATATAAATGAGATTAAGGATTTATTGAAATCAATTATAATCAACTATCTACTCTACACCTGAGACATCAACCTTAAGACACACTAGATGGCCTATAAGAAAGTTTATTATCACTTAGTTTGAACTTGAACCTATAAAGGGAAGATGAAAACCACTTTTGTATGTTAAACAAATACAAAAAACTAAGAAAAAATTAGTAAAAAACTAAAATATTCTCAATTCATTAATTCAAGAGGTGCAAAATATAATTTATAGCAAAGTCTAGGCATACCAGCTTGAGGGATGCTTAACAAAGGATACATTTATATAAGAAAAGGCCTTTAGAGAGAGGGATCTTAGTGGTAAAAGAGGAATAAATGATCTCAATTAAATTTGAATTGTAGTTATAACAACCTCTATAAATTATGCTCATTTACACCTTTTGATTGATCTAGGTTACTTCAACCCATTGGATAGTTACATTATTTTCTCGTTGATGCTCCCTTAGAATTGCAATAGTGGGATCAAGTTGTTCTAAGCTAGGTTATATCATCAATGTAATTATGACCATCAAATCAATCTGCTAGAGTTTTGTCTTGGTGATAAATTCTCTTCACTTGCTTGATGTGGCATGCAAAAGTGGAGAGAAGGGTTCTTTTCATGTAATTGGTCCTAGAGATGAAATTGTTGAAGTCTACATATCTGCCTTGGTGGTGCCTTTCAAAATGTTGGCTGGGTCCAAACTAGACCATTCTTGAACTCAAATCCATTCTTTTTATTTACCTTTCCTTTCCAAAAATTACTTTGTCAACCTTAATCTATGTCACTTGGGCTCATGTTCATTTGATTGGCCATCAAAAACTAACTTGGATCATTGATCTTTTGACTCATCTCACTTCATTGATCTACCTAATGTGAATGGACATAATTTATTGATCCTCTACCAATTGGAACATGCTCATTCCCCTTCTTAATCATGCATTGTTCTCAAGATCCTATTATCAACTTTCCACTTTATGTGCTTCCACTATCTGGTGAGCTCTCAAGCTCCTTGACTTTTTGACTCATGTAGCAGCATCGGATCAAGATGTACAAGTAAACACTAAATGTAGATCTCATTGGGCCCACATACATATCAATAGAGCTCATGTTATTGGATTTATACTTGATTGATTTACACTGTCAGATATTGTCTAACCTCGAGCTCTTTAAAGGGCTTAAACCTAAGGGCCTTTTGATTTGTCTAAATCCAACATGAACCATTATATCTTATGTGTTAGTATGTGAGCTCACATGTAACATTAGATCTTGATTAAATTTTAACCTTTTAAGGACATTTTGAACCCAAAAAATTACTTTATGGAGCTCAAAATTGATGTTAACATGAACATATTATATTATTTAACCAAATTTGAAAGCTTAGATCTGGAAGTGAATAGGTCATGGACGCACCAAATTTATAAGAAATGTTCTTGATGCTAAAAGGATTATTTTCACTTGATCTACTAGCTTTGAGAGATTTTTAAGTGAATTTAAAAATTGTTCAAGTGAGATGACATATGTGTTTTGTATGAGATATGTGTGCTTATCACTGATCATTTGATTCTAAATGGCTAGTTACTTAGGCTTGAATTTAACACTTGTGTGAACATCTTATGTTACTGGTACAACTTTAGAACTCCATATCTTGAGCTAGAAAGCTTGTGTAGACATGAAAATTTTAGGATATAATCTAGGCATGAAGAGATCTATGGTGATACAATCCTTTGGCTCACATGACTTTTTAAGTGAAGATAAAAAAATTTCAAACAAGTTGGTCTGCTCATTTCCATGTGATGTGTAGGATGGCCTAGCCCCTTAGACTTGGTAAGTTGAACTTTAAAGGCTTAGATCTTGAGATATAAGACTCATCAAGATATGAAAATTTTAGAGAATGATATTAACACTAAATACATTGATTGTACATAATTTTATGGTCATGTGAGGCTTCTTGAGATCATTTATAAAATACACAAACACATTGTCTAGTCTAGTTCTTCATGACATTCTAATGATGGTCTAGTCCCTTTAATTGCCCAAGTATTTTTAATTCAATATTTTAAGGTCTCGATGAGTTTTAAATATTTTTTGAATCTATTCCATGTCTATATGAGCTTATGAACACTGTGAGATCCTAATTGAATCAATTTCAAAGGCTTGGTTGAACAATTTCTCTAAGACCATTCAATTCCATTGGAATTTTGCATCAGGCATATTGTTGTGGACATTTTATCTTAGACACTTTGTCTTTAGGATTTTTTCATAGATATTTCCTTCAGGATTTTGCTTGGGACACTTTCTACAAATAAAATGTCTAAAGGAATTAGGTCTTCAGGAAACTTATCCCAAATAATTTTCCCAACAAAAATGCACTTAGCTCCTTTTCCATGGACAAAATGTCTAAAATAATTTACTCTTTAGGATTTTTTCTTGACCACTTTCCCCAAAAGAATAAAGTCTATGAATTTTTTGTTTCAAAAAAATTTTGAAAGAAAACAAACATAGCTTTTGACTTTGGGAAAATTTTGATAAAATAAATCTACCTTGTACCTTTTGTTGGAACATTTTTTGTAGACATTTTATCCAAAGGAAATATGCATTTATAAATTTGCTCAAACACTTTCCATTAACAATTAGTCTTCATACTTTTTGTAAAGACATTTCTTTTGGGATTTTTATAAAGATATGAAACCCAAACACCTAAGAATAATTCTATCACTTAGCCAAAAGTTGAAATATTTCCTAAGTGTAAAATAAGATTTTTTGGAGTTGTTCATACAACTACTCAAAAACCATGAAAACCTACCACTACATATATGACTCTAAAATGACCCCTAAGACACAAAATGACACAAAGACTAAGCTATACTATGACCAAATGTAGAATGGCATATGAAATGACATCAAAAGAGCTATAACATACCTTATGACATTATTAAAAGCCCATATACAAGATTATAAATATAGGGGATTTGACTCATTTTGGCTTGAACTAAAATTGGTTAACATCTTTAGTGACTTGCAAAGGTGGCATGCTTTCTATGAGATGATCAGTTACCTCATCCTATTCATTAGGATACAAATTACATATAGGGTTAACATATAAACTACCCTCGAGAAAACACACAACAATGATAGAGAATAAGAATAACAAGACACAAAATAAGAACAAACATGTGCTTCAAGAGTACTTATTAAACACATAACACAAAAATAAAGGAAACACACACCTAATATAACATTTACAAAACTAACCTTTAGTTCTCAATAGCAGGGTTTCAAATGTATCCCATTTATAAGGATAGGCAAATCTTCTCCATTCATCATTTCTAAATAAAAGAATTACTTTGATGACACTTGATGATGACATATGGTCCTCTCCATAGGGTATCAAATTTAGTATATCTCCCTAGTTTTTATCTATCTTCATCCCATTTCAATACTATGTCACCTTCTTGAAATGACATTGAAGTTGCCTTGTCAAATTACCACTTAATTAGTATTTGGTAATGCTCCATAGCTTGAAGAGATTTATCTCTAGTCTCTCACAACTCCATTAATTCTATCAACTTCACCTCCATTAGAGTGTTCTCAAGCAACTCTAGTTGATGTGTTAACTCTAAGGTAGGTAGATTTTAAGAGATAGACAACTTAGTTTCCCTTCCATAAACAAGCACAAAAGGAGAATTCCCTGTTGACCTCTTGGGGATTGTCCTATGAGCCTATAATAATGTCTTCAATTAGGTGTGCTAGGCTGTTTGGTTATGCTCTAAGGTTCTCTTGATGATTTTGATTAGATTCTTGCTATTATATTCAACCAACCCAATACCTTGAGGGTAATAGTTGGATTAAGTGCTCAAGAATATGCCATTACTATTTTTCCTAAAGTCTATCTTAGCACCCATAAAATCAAGAGAAATATCTAAAATAATAGTAGGAGTGACAAACCTTATTATGATTCTCTCATATAACTCCAAGATACCATTATCATTATCTTTCTTCAATGTTACTACCTCAACCCATCTTTTAAAATAGTCAATTGCTATGAGTATCCATTTACTACCATCACTTGATAGGGGATTTATCTTTCCAATGAAATCAAGACCCCATTACATGAAAGGTTGATCAACTTGGATGGGCTTCAAAAGAAGAGATGTAAGATTATATTTTCCTATAAATAATCAGATTTTCAAAACCTTCTCACCCAAGCATAGCAATCCTTGAAGAGGTTGGTCCAATAATATCCTACCCTCATGATCTTGGTAGCTATAGTTCTTGGAGATAAATGACCTCCTACTATCCCATCATGAAACTTCTTGAGTAATACCCCAAACTGATCACTATGAATACATCTCAATAGCACACCATTAATGTCCCTCCTAAAAATAACACCATCCATAATACAAAAGGGAATAAATTAAAATTTTAAAAATATCATTTGTGATCTACTCATTATATTAGGCTACTCACCATTTTGAAGAAATTTGATCACATATTGTGTCCAAATTTATGGAGGCAATGAACCAACTAATTGAGAATAATCATGATTGACTAGAGCCTCTTCCTTTGACTCATGAGGATCTGAATCTAGATGTTCATAAATGCCTTAAACCCTTATAAATTTTGTCTCTTTGATATCAACATCATATTCCATTACCTTAGTGATATACCCTACCCTCTTTTCACTAATATCTTTGGTCAGGAGAAACTCTTTGGTACTAGAATAAGAGGCCATAAGATGAATCTTATTAATTGAAACCATATGTCTGAATTTCTTTAGTCCCCTTATAACATCAAAGACTTGTTTCTCTACAAATTTATACTTGACTTCATAATCTTCTAAACCTTGACTAAAGAATACAATTCGCTACTCCACACTCTCGTCATTCTTTTGCATCAACATGGATGAGATAGTAACAAGGTTACCAAATTAATAAAACATGAATTTTTTAGTAAAATTAGGATTCACAAGAATATGATATTTTGTAATTACTTTCTTTATGGCTTTAAAACTGCTCTTACCCTCTTTGGTCCAATAAAAGACTTCATTCTTCCTAAGTATAGATGTGATAGGTTTCACTAAAGATATGAAACTAGGTATTAACTTCCTTACAAAATTTATATTGCCTAAGAAACTTTGAAGACATTTATTATGAAAGGGAAATGATAAGCCTAAAATAACCTCTATTCTATCAAGATCAATAATCAAACCATCCTTAAATATAATATGTCATAAGAGCTTACCTTCATAAACAACAAATATGCGCTTTTTTGGATTAAAAGATACTCCATATTGTCTAAACCTTTCAAAAACTTGTCTCAAGTGTTGCATGTGTTCATTATCATATTTAAAAAACACTATTATATCATTTAGATAAACCAATGGCATCACATTGATAAAACCTTTGAAATCCATCTCCATTTCTCTTTGAAATGTGGCACTACAATTAGATAGACCAAAGGGCATCTTCCTATATTAAAAAATACACCATTTAGTAGTGAAGGCTATCTTAAATTAATCATCCTCAATGACTAAAATCTGATTATAGCCTGAATATCCATATAGAAAAAAAAATGTTGAGAACCTAAAACCATTTGCAAAATTTGCTCTATTAAGGGTAGGGGATAATGATGTTTGAGTGACACTATATTAATATCTCTAAATTCTACACAAAGTATTATCTCCCCATTATTATTTATAATATTCACAATATTATCCACCCATTTTGAGTTCTTGATGGGAAATATTATCTTAGATTTAAGGATTTTGGTAAGTTTTAACCTCATGAGTTGTTCAACCTTGGGGTTGATGGGTCTTTGCTTCTATCTAACCAGTTTAACTCTATGTTCCAACTCAATAGTATGGTGTGCTAGGCTAAGATCAAATCCTTTGAGATCCTTATATTCCTAAGTGAATATATCATGAAACTCTCTACATAACTCAATGAATTCTTGATTCTATAATGTAGAACATACCTTGCCTAGTTTGAGGATTTCATCCTTAAAGATCAAAACTCTTTAATAATTATCCTCTTTTGTATACATACTAACTTTATATTTATTATTTTGATCATTATTATTAAATATACTTTCTAATTTCACAAAACCCTTAGGTATATTATTGCTTCTTATTTTCATAATCTGATCACCTAATTATTATTGAAGCCTCCTTTGATTCTTTAAAGAAAACTCAACCTAATTTTGAAAGAAGAATTCAATGTGTTTGTTGCTATCAAACACTTTACAAGAAACTTCATTATTAGGTATAGAAGGTCTGATAATTACCTTAATATGATATTTTTTCCCTCCTCTTTTATGGTAGTTGGAGTATCAAATTGAGTTCTTATGGTAGCTAGTTAATCAACATGACTATTTTGTTCCCTTGGGATTGATTATATATTAAATGAATTGAAGTATTAAAGTAAATCCCATACCCTATGATTTAATGAATTAATAAAATGGTTATTGGTAGCAACCATATTACTCACCTGATGCAGAACCAATTCACTATCTCCATATACGTGCAAGTTCTTGATCACTTTTCTCATTACCCATTGAAGGCCATGAATTAAACCTTCATACTCATCCATATTACAAGTAAAACTGAAATGAAAATTTTATTAAAAATAATAATATTTTTTATATGGGGAGACCAACATAACACCATCACTTACACCAAATTTACTTCTTGATCCATCAAAAAACATCTTCCATAGCTCATCATCTTCACTGTCTTCCTTGGCAAGTAGAGGTATTGGCACTCCTTCATGTATACAATACACTCCTAAATTAGTTTCCTCCACAAAAGCATAGGGATCATGAAAATAAGTATTAGTTCCATATTCATCAAGAAAAAAAATTAAATACACTCAAGCCTGGAAGAAGTGCCATCACCTACCATAGAGTCATTTTCTTCATGGGCCACACAATTCAAATTGGAACTTGTCTCAATATAAGGCTCAATATGAAACCTTATAAGGGGTTATGTCATATTTGTCACCTTGGACCCACACCTTATTTAAATTCTAATAAATACCATTCATTTTAGATGTATCCACCTATCTTGGTTGTGAAGTCCATTGATAGGTAGATTACAAAGTGAGTTACGAGATCAACCATAACTATGGCTTGTAAGATAGGAAAAGTAAGACAATCATGCAAGAAAACATTTAATCCTTTTATCAGTCCTATTATCTTGGTAGGTGTACCATATAATTCAAAGACCTCTTTTCTATGTGTCTCATATTTTAGGCTTATCTTGTCGGGTACAACCTTGGACATGAAAAAAGTAGAAGCTTCACTATCGACTATATAATTGTGTGCCAACTTGTCACTTATTATAAGGGTGAGGTAAAATGGTGGAGGTTTATCATCCATAGTGGATGGTTAAAAAATGGTACTAGGATAATTTTCAAGAGAAACATTACTATAACTTTGATTTGAGGGTGAGATAGTAGCAAGGATAGTAGATAACTACTTTTGTAGGAGTTTTTTTTATCAAGCATATGAAGAACATCCCAAAGAGAAATGGATGTTTTAGTTTTATTCAAATAATTTAAAATTTTTAAATAAGTCATACCTACTTTGTCTTGGGATCTTATAGGTATAAAATTACATGGAACATAAGGAATAGGAGCAAACCTTACCATATTTTGGCTGGATGGAGATGTAGAATTTTTTGGAACTATCACACTTTTAACTATGTCTTATTGTCTTATAGGAGGATTAGATGAGCCTACATGCATGTTTCTTCCACCTCCTAGAGCCTTCCTCTTGGCCCTTATGTTTTATATAATAGAGGCTCATCTATTTAACACAAAAGTGTCTTCAACCAAAAAATTATTGGAGATCTCTTCTTGAGGTTGCCAATCCTAATTAACTTACATCATCACCCCATCCTCATTTGATAGGAAGGGGTAACTAATCCTTGAGCCACTATATATTATCCTCCACTCTTATTTACATCAATGAATTGGTCTTGCTATAAATCTTCTCCATGTACCAAATTGACATGAACTAGTACCATCTCCTTTATAATGATGGTAGAGTTAGGACTGTATACATTGACAGGCATAATGGGATTAGGCTACCATTAGCCTCTTTTTCTTCCATATTGTTGACCATATTATGTTTGATAGGGGTAAGGATTATGATAGGCACCTTATTGCATATTTTGAGCCTATAAGGCTAATAAATTCGCTTTTCAAGAAACATTATTTTCTACCTGCCTAAGAACAAGCTTAGTTTTGTTATTGGAATTATAAACTTGAGCCACTTATAGAGTGCTGGAAAAAATATGAGAAAAAAGAGGCATAGACACCTTAGGAAGAAATATTCCATCTTAAATGAGACTATTTTTAGTTTTGATAGAAAGATCATATGCTTCAAGAAGAGTGGAATATCCCATATATTGAAGCATGACAATAATTTTAGTCTCAATGGATTTCAAGTAAGTAGGGAACACAAATCTAGAAGGTGGTCTCATAGGAGGAGGAAATATATGACAAGTCTTCTAAAAACTTTCATTGAAGTCATGCATTATTTCTTTGGGTACCCTTTTTATCATCTTAAGCTGATGTATGAGAGAGGCATCATCACTTTCATTTCCAAATCTAGAAGTCAACAACACTCCAAACTCATCCCATGTTGTGTTGAATCCACCTTTTAGAGTCATATACCAATCAAGAGCCTTACCTTTATGGGACATGGTAAGGATACTAATGGCAATGTTATATTGAATAATATTTTGAAAACTATAAAAATTAGAAACATATCTAATGTTCTCACTATGTGACATGACTCTCACCTTTAAATATGGGCACACCTTTCATTGCAATAGGAGGAATGGAATCATATGCATGATGTTTAATTAGATTATTAGTATTAAAGGAAAGGAAAACATGAGGTCTATCCATGTCTTCTTATTCAAGTTATTTAATTTCTTTAGCCTCTTTAACCTCTTCCTCCGTAATAAAATATACTCATTCTTCAAAGGGTAGATTAAGTTGTGGATACTGAATTTCAAGAGGGATTTTAGGATGAATAGGTGAATTAATGGGATTGAATGTTCTAGTAGAGGATGAAATAGTGATAAAAATAAATCATGAGGGAATATTTATAAAAAAACAAATGGCCTTCAACTAAATTTACCATGAAGGAGTCACCAAATGCTAAGTAGCACACCAATTTGTAGCTAATGTTGTCAAGACTAGCATTCACTTTGACAAGTTATCTTATAGACAATGGGTCCCATTGGGCATGTTAGAACCATTGTCACAAAATATTAAAACCTAGAATAAGTTATTAAATATTCTTCCAATTTTGGGCAACATAGGAACATTTCTAGGTGTGTGGGTGTACCTATATTGGAAATGAGAATCTAGATTTAAGAGATAGCTCCTTGAATGTATCTTGAAATGCTCTTATCTATACTAACTAATTACTTATGGGTAAAAGAGTTAGATAATGAAATAATTAATCATAATATAAAATAGGTGATGCACTAAGTATTAAAATATCCACTCTCAATATTTAACTCAATAGCACAATAATAGACTATGAATAGAACTACTGTAATATCTACGATGGTTTCCAATCAAAAGTGTTTCACCTGAAGGTTGATGTGATGGAATTAGAATGGATGGAAATTAGATTAAGGATTTATTGAAATAAATTATATTTAACTATTCACTCTACACCTAATATATCAACCTTAAGACACACTAGATGACTTGTAAGAAAGTCTATTAGCAATTAGGTTGAACTCAAACTTGTAAAGGGAAGATGAAAACCAATTTTGCATGTCAAAAAAATATAAAACACTATGAATATATTATTAATCAACTAAAAAATGATCTATTCATTACTTTAAGAGGTGAATAATATAATTTCTATTATATTATAGTCATACTATCCTAAGGGATGCTTAACAAATGCCATATTAATAGTAAAAAAGGCCTTTAGAGAGAGGGATCTTGGCACCAAAAGAGGAATCAACAAGATCAACTCCATTTAAAATATAGTTAAAAATAACTCTATAAATTATGCTCATTTATACCTTTTGATTGATCCAAGTCATTTCAACCCATTTCAAAGTTACATTATTCCCTTGTTGATGCTCCATGACGGTTACAATGGTGAGATCAAGTCGATCTGAGATGGGTTCTAGTATCAGTGCAATTATGAACATTAGATAAATATATTATATTTTTATCTTGTTAATAACTAATCTTCATTAGATCATCATGTTATACAAAAGTGGAGAGAAAGGTCCTTTTCATGTAGTTAGTCATGGAGATGAAATTGTTGAAGTCTACATATCTACCTTGGTGGAATCCTTCAAAACATTAGCTCGAGTCCAAACTAGACCATGCTCAAACTTAGTTCCATGATTTTTATTTACCTTAACCCATAAAAAATTACATTATCAACCTTTATCTAAGTCACCTAGGCTTGCCTTCATTTGATTGGCCATTAAAAACTAACTCAGATCATTTATTTTTTAACTCATATCTCTCCATTGATCTGTGTGATGTAAATGAATGTAATTCATAGATATTTTACTATCTAGAATGTGTTAATGACACTTTTAAATCACATGTTTATTTTTGGATCATGTTATCAACCTATTGTTTTACATGCTTATACCATGTGGTGGCCTCTCAATCTCCTTGAATTTTGACTCATTTTGCACCATTGGATCAAGATGTACAAGTAAATGCTAGCCATAGATATCATTAGAGCCATATCATTGTCAATTGAGATCATAAAATTGTATTTATACTTGATTAATATATGCCATCATATCTTGTACAACTGATATCTCTTTAAAAGGATTAAACCTAGGGACAATTTGACTTGTTTTACTCTAATGTAAACCCTTAGATATTATGTGTCAGGATGCAATTTCATGTAGAACATTAGATCTTGATCAAATTTAAACCTTTTAAACACCATTTAAACCCAAATAGTTACTTTACATATCTCAAACTTGATGTTATCATGAATTTCTTATGTTATTTGACCAAATTTGAAAGCTAGGATCTAGAAGCAAATAGGTCAAATAGACACCAAACTTGTAAGAGATGTTCTTGATGCTAAAAGGATTGTGCCCACTTGATCTGTTGGATTTGGGAGATTTTTAAGTGCATTTACAAAATGTTCAAGTGAGATGACCTATGTGTTTTTTACAAAATCCACATGTCTATCATTGATCATTTGAATCTAAATGACTAGTTGTTGAGGTTGAATTTGATGCTTGTGTGAATATCTTATGTTATAGGTCCAAATTTAGAACTCAATAAGTTGAGATAGAAATATCACGTAGACATGAAACTTTTAGGATATGATGTCAGAAAAAATAAATCCATGGAATTATAATCCTTTGGCTCATATGGTTTTCTTAGTGAAGATAAAAAATGTTCAAATAAGTTAGTCTGCTCATTTTTATGTGACGTGTAGGATGGCCTAGCTCCTTAGACTCAATAAGCTAAACTTTAAAGTCTTAGATCTCAACATAAAAGACTCATTGAGACATTAAACTTGTATATAATTATCTTGGCACTAAGTACATTTATTGTGCATGAGATGATGTTTATATGAGGATTCCTGAGCTCAGTTATAAAATGCACAAACATGTTATCCAATCTAGTTCTTCATGATGTCTTGATGATGGTCTAGTCCCTTTACTTGCCCAAGTAATTTTGATTCAATCTTTCAAGGTATTGATTAGTTTCCACATTTTTTCAATCTAGTCCATGTCCTTGTGAGCTTATGAACACTATGAGATCCTACTTGGATCAATTTTGAAGGCTTGGATGAATAATTTATTCAAGACCATTCAATTCCATTGGATTTTTTCATCAGGCATATTATTGTGAATGTTTTATCTTGGAAAATTTATCTTTGGTATTTTTAAATACACATTTCCTTTAGGATTTTGCTTGAGACACTTTCTATGAATAAAATTTCCAAAAGAATTAGGTCTTCGGTATAATTTTCTCAACACAAATGCACTTAGCTCCTTTTTCCATGGACAAAATGTCTGAAAGAATTTAACCTTCAAAATTTTTGCTTGTCTAATTCACCTAAAGAATTAAGTCTACATATTTTTTTTAGAAAAAATATCTAAAATAAAATAGACTTAACTTTTGCCTTTAGGTCAATTTGGCCAAAATAAATCTACCTTGTACCTTTTATCGAAACTTTTTTGTGGACATTTTATCTGAAGGAAATATTCTTTTAACATTTTTCCCTAACACTTTCCCTAAACAATTAATCTTCAAAATTTTATTAAAGACATTTACTTTGGGCTTTTTAAAAAGACACGAAACTTGAATACCCAAGAGTAATTCTATCACCTAGCTAAAATTTGAAATATTTCCTAAGTGTAAATTAGGATTTTCTAGACTTGTTCTTTCAACTGCTTGGACATGATGGAAACCTACCACTTGAATATATGAATCTAAAATGACCCCTAAGACACAAAATGGCATAAGGACTGAGCTAGACTATGACCAAAGCTAGAATGGCATATGAAATCAAATTAAAAGAGCTACATCATACCCTATGACATTATAAAAATCCTCTATATAAGATTTTGACTATAGGGGGTTGACCTATTTTGTCTTGAGGTAAAAAAGGGTCAACATTTCTTCTAGAATAGGTAAATTTGGACCTTGAATAAACTCATGGGGATTGAAATCACTACCACTGAGATATCCACCTTTAATACCCAAATATTTGTCATCAAGATTGATATGCTTTAAACATGTTAATCCATGTGGACTAGAGAGATCTCCAATAGAGAAATTAGGAATGTGAAAACTTAAAAATTTCAATGTTCCTTTTTAGGTGTTGAAAATGAAATATTCCTCCCCCTTGTGTGAATTAGGTTTGGTGGTAGTGGTGGTGGCATAGTTTTCATTAGATATTTAGGGTTCCTTACAAAAATAAATTATATTATAAAAATGGTAAATTTAAAAAATAAAAATCAATGCTAATTTGAAATTAAATAGTTATTAATTGTAGTTGGAGAGAGTATGTCCGCCAATATACATGTCATATTTAGAGTGGTAGGGGTGGTTTGAGATGCAATATAAAATCATCCAGTCAATAAAATCTATAATCTAAGAAACTTCAACTAAAAAACTAAAACATAGAATGCAAAATAGCTTAAATAGATGGTTGAGGAGACACTGACAAATGAAAATTTTGGGTCTGTTGAGGTTGTTCTAGGTCAACCTAAACTAATTATGAGTCAATTTCAAAAATCAAACAAAATATAAACTTGGAAGCCAAAATTTCATTATGTGTTTATTATTGAAATTTATAAATATGGAAACCTACATGTGGAGATGATCTAGAAGAAACTCTTGGACATTTGGAAATATAAAAGGAATGGAATGATGATTCTATAGATTCATAATCCCTAGAACCTTTAAGGGCATGATTAACTTTTGAAGCATATTTTTTTCATGTCATAAATGCATAAAATCTTACCTATAATAAGTAGTTAAATATTAATCTTCAAATTTGCAATAGTTTATAAAATAAACCATTTGGGTGATTTGATTGAATGGTAAACTAACCTCCTGATCATCAATAGACAAATCATTTGTGCTCATTTTTTTATGTAGCATAGTCAGAATTGATGTTTTATGAAGGTCATATATGGTATCAAAGTACAAGTCTAAGATAAATTTTGGAATGGAAAATTGTAGAACTCAGATGGTATAAGCATAATTCAATTCTAGCCTAATCTTAGAAGAAATAAATTTATACCAGTCATATCTCAAACCCAAAAGAGTAAAAATAATGTAAAAACATCCCAAAAGTGAATTTCTATTGGTATTACCTATAACACTTTTCTTCCAAGGAAAAAAATTAACCGTTGCTTTCAGAAATGGGTCAGGTATGTTATCAATATGGAGGCCCCTTTTCTAATTATCTAATACGTAAGTGAAAAAAATATGAAAGAGTGAAATTGATGACATATTACAAAAACTTGAATTTCAAATATGAAAAATGGATATATATATATATATATATATATATATATATATATATATATACTATTTAGATTGATCTATAATTTAAAAGTAGATTATAAATATATATTGTATTCATCAGTTAACATTACTTTTGGGGTTACAGGTTTGGCATTATGGAACATAATCCCTATCATATTATGGATGTATGCAACTAAGGTATCAAAGGAGATTAATCTAGATTTTATGTTCACTTTGAACCTCATCTTTCTAGTATCATAGCAAGACATTAGCAATTTCAATTTCATATTATGGTATGTATAATAGGCCATCAAAGCTACATTTGGAAATACAATCATTGAATATGTTTGGATATTGTAGTAAATTCAAAATATTAAGGCATAACAAATTATTAAAATGTATTTTATTTTGGAATCCATAAGGTTAGAGCAGGTGAATTTGTCTAGTTATGGGATTAGGTAAATCATTGTGTGGTTAGTGTGCCTATGGTGGTTTAATAACTATATAAAAGATGAGTGGGGATGAGAAAATTATTCTAAAAAATGGTTTAAAATGAGGTGAAATGGGTATTAATAAGTGGATATAAGTAACCAAGGTTATTAAGTCAAACAACTACTCTAGCTAGCATATTTATAGCATGGGTTACAAGGTTATACAAAAAAGTAACATGTTATCAAATAACTTCTATACAGGTTGGCTACACTAGTTGATATCTCGAACCTGATAGCATCATTCAAGTGTGATGTCTAGAAACACCATTCAATATCTCCACTCAATAGTGTCCTTAAATATCACCATTTGGTAGCACCATTTGGTAGTACCATTTAACATCACCATCTGATAACACCATTCAATAATGTTGTTTTATATTTCCACTCAACATTTCCATTTGGCATTACCATTTGGTAGCACCATTTAGTGGTGTTTTCATAGTACCATTAAATATTGCTATATAAAAACAAAATAGTAAACCATTGAGGCTTGCGTATCCTAAGTCTCATCCTTTGGATTCACCACTATGCATATCAAATTTTCCATGATTGAAAAATAGATTTACATGTATTCACCAATGAATTCCAAGGATTTTTTCTGATATGGGATCTTAAAATTTAACCTAGGTGAGATGGTCAGATCAACTCATGATGGTTATATGAACACAAAAATTAAAATAGACCTACCTTCCCACAACATGTTCCCCACTCCTCATGACCTCTTACAAAGTCATTGATCTAATGTGAATAATAGGTATTCATGTGAAAAATTAGGTTGCACTTATAGATTTTGTATTCTTTTATCCCAATCTACTTGCCTACCACACCCAAATGGACCTTAACTCTATCATAAGGCCAATTATAGAGTTTGATCTTTGATTAAGAATATGAGATATGTTATTAATCATGTCTTTTTCCATGATTAGAATCTTTAATTTGTATGTTTCATTTTTGAATCATTTCCTTTTGTTTAAATTCTTTGGATTTTAAATTTTTTTATGGATTTTATGATCCCTCCCCCATATATATTTGGAATAACTATCATGAGTGATATAAGTGATACACACAAATGAGATGTATACTTTGGTATAAAGGATGCTAATTATCCAAATATATTACTAGCTAAAAACTTAGGCATACCTATGAACTAGTATGTAATCTCAAGTTTCAACTACATGTATGCTTAATATGTGAAAGGAAAATAAAAGAAGAAAAGGTATCCAAAGTAGATTAATAGATGGTAGTGATTTAGCTATTTTGGGAACAACGGAGTTTTATTCCTAATTTAGTTAAGGGTCTAAAATAATAAATCAATAAATAATATTGAAATAATTATAGTAATAATTTGTATAATTTATTTTCCTTTTGTACCTTTCTAAATATAGTAATGAAACAGGAGAAATGTAACTTATCTTAAAACTAGACTAAGATTACTAAGATAGAGATTAAAATTGGAGATGTAGGACTGGGATAGTATCATGAACCTAGATCTAGCTTTCATTCAGAGAAAGGATAAGAGCATAAAAAATAAGACACTTTGGGGTCAGGAATAATAGTCTACTCCTACCACTATTGCCCAAATTGGTCATAAAGATCTAAGATTTTTAGGTTTTGTTCACTATCCCTATGTGAACTTACCTATGAAAATTTGAGTCTTGAATGTTGATGGAGATCTTTGTAGAGTTGAATGAATCTTAAAACCCTAGAATTTCATGGTGCTTGATAAAAATTGAGAAAGAGGATGGGTTAGTGTGTGTCAGATGCACTAAATGTGTATCCATATCCCTTATATGGACACACTACCTACATACCAATACTTTGAAGAGGGATCAAGCCATATGTAGTTCTCCCACTTGATGTGTTTTGTGAAATAGCTTAATGAGGATGCAAAAATGTCAAATTGAGAGTGCTTGAGGTGAATAGGGACTAATGTGAATGTTTGAATATGTTTGCAGTTGTGTTGAGTGACTGTATGTAGATAATAGGGAAATGTTCCTTAGTGGTTTGTTTGTATTCTTACTCTATTTGTAATATTTTATCACCCCCCTTATAAATGAACTTTGAATGGACTTTTATAGGGATCTATTAGTCATGGGATAAATGTACTCATGCTAGGATGACATAGTGAAAAATAAGAATTAGATGGAAATGGTCATTTGGGATCAAAATTTGATTAGATAGGAGTGCCAAAAATAAGACACCCTAGGGTCCAACACTATAGTTTAGGTCTAACACTGCTATCCTACATGTTCAAGACCTAGGGGATTAAATTGGCTTGAGGAATGTAGCCTAAATAAGCTAGAATCAGGTTTCAAAAGTCTATGGATGATCAATTATAATCAAAAAGGTGTTTGGAAGGGTTATGAGAGCAAGCAAGAATGTACTATGGATTAGGTATCATAAGCCACACTCAAGCTACTGATTTGGACATTTTATATGACTACATTCACCCCCTTTATTCTAGTGATGCAACAAAGTGAAATAATAGGATAAAGAAAAATAGAAAGCATACCTAAACTTACCTTTAAGTGTAAATACCATGAAGCTATGTGATGTTGAGTGTGTGTAGAGAGAGAACATTTTTAAGTGTTGATCTGCAAGAGAAAATAAAGAGTAGATCAACTATTACTAGATAAACTATATCTAAAATAATAACATATAAAAGTTGGGTAAGAGAGAAAAGAATGAATACACCTCACTAGGTATACAGACTACAACAAAACTTGTTGTGTTGTTGAATGATGTCAAGTGATGTTGGATAATACTAGGTATATGTTATACCAAAATTAATATCATTAATGGAGTTGAGTGCTCAATTCCCCAAGAGTGACTCAAGAATGTAAAGGCTAGCCCTTTGGCTCCATCACCACCTACTAAGTGAAGATATGTGATCATGTGTGTGCTACTCAATGTTTGGATTGTATGTCTAATCCCTTTGAGTAAGTGGCTCAAGAATAGAAGGGCTAGCTAGTCTTTTGGCTCTATTATTGCCCATTAAGTTAAGCAATGAACTAATATTAATATAAATTTGTATCATATGAAATGGATCCTAAATCCTATGAATGATTTGAAATTTGATAATGTGGCATGGATAGCTAAATGTGTACTAAAAAATAGGCCAATCTTGACCACTTTGAAAGGAGAATATTAGGCTTGTATGAAAGCCACTCTAAAACTAAGAATTAGGCTTATGTGAAAGCCACTCAGAAATGTGGAGGTTAGGCATGTATGAAATCCACTCCAAAATGATGTAACCACATATAGATGGAATAATACATGAAACTACTAAGAATTCCTAGGTAATATATTGAACTTGGAAAGAAAATAATTAAAATGTTCTATGCATATTGCTCCCAATCACTGGTGTCTGTAACATGGATTCTGATTTGGAGGTTATACCAACTACCCAATGTAAAACTAGAAGTGAGATCCATCATGTCATGTATGACTCCCCTTATATCTAGATTATCTAAGAAAAAATGTACTAAAATTGATAAATCTAAATCGATCTCTATATGACAAAACTATAGTTAATCTTACCTTTCTTATTGTTTCTAGATAATCTAGGTTTTTTTTATTTGTATAAGAACACTAAAAATAAGACACCTTATTATCTAATGATATATTCTAGGTCTGGCACTTTTGTCCTTTGTTAAATCTAATCACTATTATATAATCATCACTATTTTTTGGTCTATTATGCCTAGTTTAGGTTATAGTTATTATTTTGAGTTTTCTAAAATCTAATTTTTTGATCGATAGGAGCTCTAATCTTTGTGACAAAACCCTTATTTATTTCCCCCTCTTCTGAGGGTAGGAATGAATACCCTACAATGACTACCCTCAAAATAAAGAGCCTTGAAAGTGTGTTATGCTAGGAAATACATGATATAGTAATGATAATTGAAAATATGTCTTAAAATATAGCATAATTTGTACTAGAGATTGTTAGACCAATAGGGTTATGCCTAGATAGATGTAATAATGTAATAGCATGTGTAATTTATTAAACTAAAATTAAAAATTCTGGTTAGTTGTTAGTTATCAAGGAGGGATAGAGTATGATGTCCATCATGGCATCCAAGAAAGAAAGATAATGCATGATGTGGATCATGGCATTGCAAATAGTTGAGAAGAAAAAAAGCAACAATCACACAAGGCAAGAAGAAATAATCATACAAGAGTGGCTAAGGGGCCAAACAAATAAGGGATATGGCCACAGATAACTCAAAATAGAAATCAAGCATAAAATTCATGTTTAAATTCCCACATACATATAATTGAAAACAAACAAGGTTGACACGGGGGGCCACAAGCACATAGAAGAGCACAAGAAAAGGACATTGAAAATGTCCTAAGGCACACACAAGAGTAGAATCAAAGGACATTGGTACATGTCCTAAGGTACATATAAGAGATAAAACAAGAACTAAGAAATGCAATCACATCTAGCTATGCAAAGCAAGAAAGGAAGGCATGTAATATGATAGAAACATAATTGGATCTAAATAATCAAAGAAAGAAGTGAAAGTATGCAAGACATGTAGTATAAAACTAGGTAAATTCTAATAAATACAAAAGTGTTATTTACTAGTGAGTGTTAGAATAGTTTGTGTAAGCTAGTAAATAACATACATTAACATGATAAATAGAGTGTGTAGTGTAGGAATGATATAACTTGGATGGTGTAGTCATGTATAAGGTGCCCCTAATGGGTAGATATATCAATGTGTCTCGAATGTAGAATTAGGATGCCCCCTTAGTGGGTATAGTGAAGTAATCAAGGATATGGGTATCACTGTACACACTCAAAGAATATCAAGTGAAGCATGGTAATGTAGATAAATTGACATAAAATAACATAGAATAGTAAAGTGTATGTCTAACATGGTAGTAGAAATGTAAAGCATGGATAATACATAAAATTAAAATTTTTTTGGTGTTTTTGATTTATTTGAATGTTTTTGGTATTTTTAGGATATTTAAATGTTTTTATATTTTGAAAATTTTGAATGTTTTTTAATTTTGACATGTTATATTGTTTTTGGTATTTTGAAATATTACTATATACAATCAATCATAAGAAGACTATGTACAAGTAATTGAAAAGAAGCTATGTACAAGTCATTGAAAAGAAGTGTTGGACCCCCTATTGTGTCTTAAGTGTGGGGACAAACAAAACTATTGAACCTTGATGCATGGAAACCCTCAAGGTCACCACACATCTCTTTTTGTACATTTTTGTACCAAGCTTGAGAAGTCCTTGTGAATCCTGTGTCAGCTGACAGGTAGTTAAGGAGAGGCCAACTTGCTTGAAGATGCTTCTAGTAGGTAGGAAAATGAACTTTGGAGACAAATCCACATAATGCATGTGCACATTTTACTAATACATAGTAGTGGCACTAACACCCTCAAGATGATTCATCACTCGACATGCAATCCCTTACATCCTATAGAGGATAACTCTCTTATATAAAATGAGAATGGTCTTATAAGAAAAAGGGGAATATATAACAAAGCTTTGGAGAAATAAGAAGCTATCCATAGATAGTTTCTTTATGCATACTAGTCATAGAATTTCATATTTACTTCCTAAGATCGCATGTGAGTCACTGGGCATGAGTGGACCTTAGTTAAGCATGTAACATTATACCTCCAAGACTCCATTGTTTAAATTAATGAATCTTTAATTACAAGTGAAGTAGGCTACTTTGTGTATGAAATATATTCTATAAGTTTGTTTGAGAAATATTTTTGTTTAATAGACATAGATATTTAATTGAGTTGCTAGTGGTACCATGACACCACTTCACAACTCTAACCACCTTGTAAATGCCATAGGGTGAACTAGAAGGCATTGATGCCCCGAGGAACATGATAAGAGGGTCACTTATAAGTGAACCATCTATTCCCAAGAGGAGGTTTACCCCTATTAAACCCCACTTTTGAAGACCTAGTGCTTAGAGATTAACTACCCATGAAATTGACTAAATCACTTGAAACCTAGGTTGTGCCATGTTGTGACTAGCCCAACACATACCTGGTATTTAACACTGTTACACTTTGGGTGAGCACACAAGGATTTCACCTTGTGTAGAATTGATGCCATCACCATATCATGAATAAATTTTGTGCACTAGACCCCTTTACCCTTTCTCCTAGCCTCCCTAGGTCCATAACTAACCTAGTTTGATAGCTAGCATAGGGATAAACATAGAAACCCCTAAGGAGGAACTTAACTACAACATTTTGGTTTCATTACTAGGACATGTTGAATTTTTTTTCTATAATGGTGTAATAAAATGGTGCTAAAACTATTGGTTGAGAATATTGAGCACTAGTTAGAGTAATTTAAAGATAGTTTCACATAAAACCATCCTAATTATGGAGGATAAGAGCCAGGGAAATGGGTGTAAAACAACTTGTACAATGCCCTCTATGATGTATTATTTTTCAAGATACCTAAAAATGTGTACTAATGGTTAGTTACTTTCATAACCACTAGAAATCATAGCTATAGACAGTGCCTTGAGTGGACCACAGAGCACCAGGAAAGGCCAAACATCTTGGATGAAGTTTGGATGCATGATGTGGACAAGTAGTGGAGTGATGTTTTAAATAATTATGTATTGGATTTTGTAGTGTCAACCTTCTCATTCCCTAAAAAAGTAGATTATGAGTTTCTTCATGAACCAAGGGGTATGTTCATTAGAGGGCTTGACACTGAGCTAAAAAAGTTCCTTGTTGATTATGGAATAGAAACTATAAAAATGAAAGGCTAAAATCCTTACAAATATGAACAAGTGTAGAAGGAAAGAAGTGGATGTCTAGGTAGGTTATGATGGAAGAGGGAAAAAAAACTAACACTTGAGAGCTCTAGAGGTTGAACTATGGAAAATACTAGCATGGGCTAATGGAGGACCCATAGTGAGTGTGGAGGGTAGGGGGAAAGATCTCTTCAACTGCAGTAACATGAAGAAAGAGAAGGATGACTAAGAAACCAAGATCAGTAGTTAGGTGCAAGATGTAGTAAGTTCCTACAAGAAGTGGCACTTGAATATGTGCCTGAAGCACTTACCCTCTTTAAACTAGAATCACAAGCTCATGCATTGGATCCCCAACTAATAGATAAAATAATGTTAAATGACCTGGTTATCAACCTAGAATTTGTTAAGATCTAAAATTTGAGATGAGAGTTTGTAATTGAGTAGGTAATTCCCTACAATGAATTAAGTAACAAAATAGTGAACCTATCCATCACCACTCTAGGAGCCTTGAATTAAAGCACAAGTATTTCTATGTAGAGGATGTTTGTGCCAGTTAGGTAATAACCCATAGGAATTGGTACATCACCATAATGAAGTGGGGTTATACCATCAAGTTCCATAGTGTAGCCTACCATGTTAGGTTTGATACTCAACCCTATTAGTGGAGGTGTCAGGGGGCCACCCTTAATATCAAAATGAGGAGGGTAGGCACATCAGAACCTTACACCACCTCTATAATAGATTTGCTACAAGATGGCCATGTACCTACATAAGTATCATGGAGTTAAAAATGCCATAGAGCATGTGATAAAGTGTGAATTACAATGGCACACTCAAGGTATCACTCAGCTCAAGTGAAAGGAAAACTAATTTTTTACCACTTTACTGGATTGCACCCATATATTGTATCAAAAGTTTGACCTAAACTAAGCTATAGTAAACTATGATGTATTAAAGGAGGCATTATTAAAAGAGTTTGACATCCCCAAGTTTGAGTAGTAAAGCATCACAATGCTCAAAGAGATTAGTTATGGGTTGACTGACAACATATGCTTGTATGATGCATGATTTAAAAATTTGCTCTTAGAGCTCTCATATGACATTCACAACTCTTAACATGAAAAATGGTTTGTTGGTAGCATATTGGTACCTTTCAAACATGTGTTATCGATGAAGACTTTCATAGTACCCTATGAAGCACTTGAAGACACACTCTAAGATAAAGTTATAGGCAATATCGATACTATAGTTAGTCCATTTATGGAGGTGCAGATTGATTCAATAGCCTCTTAATTGCATAAATTGACCATGGCATAGGTGCATGACACTCACAGTGGGTTGTGGTGCACTGACTATGAGATAGAGGGGCATAATAAGAAAAACTACTTACATAGAAATGTGTGTGCACTACTTATAACCTATGAGGTTTGTCATGGAGTGCATGAATCTCAAAACTATCCCCTATTAAAACATGTTAGTTAGGTAAACACCAAAATCTATTATAAAATGTGTGATGCTTAGACACATTCCATAATAGATTATAGGGTTATTGATGAGATTTTATAGAGCATGGAAAGAGGTGTAAGGTAGGCAACAACTTTAGGTGGTAGTCATGTAGGGTAAGGAAATGAAGGATATTCTTAGAAAAAAATGGGTTATGGGAACTAGAGACGCATGAATGGATAAGGAGGAGGATGTGGTGGAAACATATTCCCACCATGATCATGTTATAAGTGTGGGTCAACTAAGCACTATTAGTGTGACTACCCCATGTACTCGACATGCAAATATTGTCAAGTGCTGCATATAGTCAAAGATTATCCAGATCTATACAAGAGATTGACTTAAAGATAAGCTAGAATAGATAGAGGCACTAAGATGATTAGGCACAAATTTAAGTGGTAAAGGTGGGGCCCTAAGTCCTAGTAAGCTCATAAGGAGCTACCCAAGTTGTAGGCCGTGATAAGAAGCAGTTTTACCACTCAAGAACCCTCTAGACCATGCCCAGACCTATGTTTGGAGTATAACAAACCAAGCCACACTAAGAATGTGACTCTTTTAAGATCAAAAGTTGCACCATACTTAGACCTTACATGATAAAAAGATGTCATGTAACAAGCCATGAGTGTAATACAAGATTTTTAGCATGAAATTTAGCTGGAAAGAAATTTGAAGGACAAGAATACCACTTCACACAAGAATTAAGATCACAAGGAGGCAAAAGTATACAAATTAACTGAGATCTTATGCCTCTTATAGACTGAAGGGATGCTACCACTATTGAAGGACTTACTTCATAAACATGTAGGAGAAGAAGCAACATAAGAGGCTCCATCTCAAATGATAGAAGCTACAACACTACATATACAGTGGGAATGTGAGGTTAAACATACTTAGAATGTTGAATATGACCAAAATCTATTGATAAATGCCACTATTAATGGGTGGTCAGTCTATGATGTACTAGTGGACATAGGCATAGAGGTTAACATCTTAACCAAAAATGCCTGGGAAAATATGGGGTGGCCACACTTAAAACCATCCCATCACATATTTTTCATGGCAAACAAGACTCACATGCAACCTATCAAAACATTGAAGGGTGTTATTGTAGACATCATGGGTGCTACATTCCATAATGACTTCGAGATCATCAAGTTGGCTGAGAAGGATAACTACCTAGTGATCTTAGAAGGACTATGGTGCTACACGAACAATGTAGACATGCACTTCAAGAAGTTATATATGAATTTTTAGAATCTCAAGGAAAGGGTGGTGATCCCCCTCTTAAATGATAAAGGACCCTTGTCCATAGAAAGTGTTGACTTTGAGGATGAGATCAACCACATCTATAATATCATGATGTAGGGCATCGAGAGACTTAACCCAAATGACTAAGGCATGTTCACATGGGAAGAGAAGTAGTCATCTTTTGATATGACTAACATATCTTGTGAATAATGGGTTGAAAAGGCATATTTGGTCACTGGGTGGAGATGCTACCTAGAACATATATTGATGTCAAGACCAATCAGGATAGGGATAGTAATAACTGAGAAACATTAGAAAAATGGATCCTTCACACCAAAATAATGGGAAAGAACGTCCTCAAACTTAGTAAGGAGAAGATTATAGTGATTCTAAATTATGGGGGGGACCAACCCATCGAATGGTATGTCTAAGATATTGATTCTTATGTCCCAAAATAAATTGATTGAATTGGCACAATAGTATACATTCTGAAGAGCACTACCACCCACTGGTGGGTGATGTAGAGACCTATCTTGCCAACCTAGTGCTATGTGAAAACATAAATATTCACAAGGTTTAGTAAGATCAATGAAGATTTGGACATCCCCATTTATCATGGTGATATAGACCTAATTGCTCATATGCACATATGTGAGGAAACTTGGATAGTCTATGGAAAAAATGCACCAAGAGGCCTATGGGTGCACACCTTTTATAAGACCCTAAGTACATGGGAATGAGAATCATGTATTATAAATGAGATGTGCTACAAAATAAGGAATTGAGAATTATTCAAGGAAAATTTTATGCACACTTTTTACTTCTCTTCACAAAACTTAGATCTATTGGATCCATTACAAGTCATCCACAAGGTAGTGTTTGAGGACACTACAATCTTAAAAGAGTGTATAAAGGAGATGTTTGGGTAGAAGGGACTAGCACTCCCCATGTTATTTGAAGATAAGGTTCTCAATAGTGACTCCAATGATGATGATGATGACACCTAGAAACAGTGTAACTAGAAGACTCTAATAAGAAGATAAAAACTCATGTGCCTCATGGATGATAATCCACTAGAGGATGGGGACCCAATGCATCTTTGAGTTGAGACAATAGAGGGAATGAGATATGCTAAGGATTCCCACCAAGGGAAGAATGAACCCTATCATGCACCACTTAAGACCACCAAAGTAGACATTAGTGTAGAAGGTGTGCCCAAGATCACCATTATATGCACTTACTAGTTTGAATTGGAAATGGCATAAATTATTGAATTTTTGAGGAAATTCTAGGACCTCTTACCATTTAGATATAATGACATGAAGGGAACCCACCATTCACTTAGAAAGATGAGAATAAAGCTGGCAAATGGCATAAGGCTAGTTAAGAAATGCCCATATCAAATGAACCCAAATCTTTATGCCAAAGTAAAAATGGATATTGATGGGATGTTGGAAACCAATGTTATCTACCCAATATGAAAATATGAGTGGGTAAGTCCCATGGTCATCATCATCAAGAAGGATGGCAACATATATATTTGTGTTGATTATAGAATGTTGAATTCCACCTATGTCAATGATCCATTTCTGACCATGTTTACCAATGAAATCTTAGATGGAGTCACATGTTGTGAAATTTACACTTTCACTAATAGATTCTCAAGCTACCATTATGTGTAAATTAAGGAGGAGGATAATCTAAAAATAGCCTTTGAAATTGAATGGGGTGATTTTGCATACAATGTGATGTCTTTTGGGCTCAAGAATGTCTTGTTGTGTTCTCTAGGGTAGTGATTATTTAATTTAAGGATTTCATCCATAAATTCCTCTAGGTGTATCTTGATGACTATATTATATATGGCCTTATAAGGGACCACTATTACAATTTATGCCTCATGTTTGAGAGTTGTAGATAACTCTATATTTTCTTGAACCTAAAAAATTACATCTTCACAACTCCCTTTGGGATATTTCTTGGGGACATTATTTGTAAATATGGATTGCTAATTAATCTAATAAATATAGACATCATAATATAAATTTAGACCCATTCAACATAGAAATACATGTGCACCTTCCTAGGCCATTGTGGCTATTAAAATAATTTCATTCAAAGCTATGACAAAATCATGGCATGACTAGAGGAACTATTACACAAGGATGGGCCATTCCATTGGGGTGAGGTGCAAGAGGAAGATTTTGATATGCCAAATATAAAATTAGATAGCATGAAAATCCTCTAATTCCTCAATTATATGACTCCCTTCCATGTCCATGTTGATGCCTTGGGATCAACCATTGGCACCATATTGGCACAACTAATAGAAGGAAAGATAGACCACCAAATCTCTTTGTAAGCAAAATGCCAATACATGCTAAGTAGAATTACACTAAAACCAAGCATTAAATCTTACAATGGTTTATGCCCTACAAAAATTTAGGTAATATCTATTGGTAACCCCATTCACATTCTTCATAGATCATGAGGCACTGAAGTACCTTATGAACAAGCCTATCTTACATGGGTGCATATGTAGATGGATTTTTCTCTTCCAAGAATTCCAATTTTTAGTTATGGTTAAGCCTAAGAAGTAGAACTTGGGGCTAGACCATTTGTCCCACATAAACTTTGGTGATGCAGTCATGCTAATTGAGGATGATATGCTAGATGTGTAGCTATATAGGGTTCAACACATTCTTGAGGACCTAGTAGAGATAGCCACCTTCCTAATATCCACAAAGACTTATACCATAGAACATGTCCACTGAGGAAAAGAAAAAACTTGTTTCTTATACCTATCCCTTCTATCTCATTGAAGGGGAGCTCTATAAACTAGGGAGAGATGAAGTCCTACATCATTGTGTGTTGGAACATGAATGAGATTCCATCCTTTAAGGGGTGCATGAGGGAATCATAGGAGGCCATTATACTAGTAATATAATAGTACACAAGGTATTGAAGTTAGGGTTATGGTGGCAAAACCTATTTCAAGACACCAAAGAGTATACCAAGACATGTAATGTATGTCAGCACATAAGGAAGCCTAATCACTAGGATGAGATGACCCTCATTCTCATCCTTACCCAAGCATCATTTGAGAAATGGGACATTAAATTTTTTGGGCCAATTACTCCCATAGTAAGGTGTATCATCACCATATACATTTTAGTAACCATAAACTATTTCAAAAAGTGGGTTGAGTCTTCATTCACTAAGGACCATATAATTACAACAACCATGCACTTTATATAGGAGAACATCATAAGCTAGTATGGGTGTCTATTGAGCTTGACAAGTGATAGGGGCACAAATTTTATCAATAAAATGATGCACATCCTACTCATATAATATATGGTGGTGCACCACAAGACCACCCCATATCATCCCTAAGCCAACAACACAACTGAATCATTTAACAAGATCCTAGGCATGTGCTTAACAAATATATATGATGTAGGTTGCAAGGATTGGGATGATCATGTCTTTACAATATTCTAGGCATACTACACCACTTACAAGCACTTAAACAAGGCTACACCCTTCCAATTGGTGTTTGGCACCAAAGTAGATTTTCCCATAGAATTTTTAGTCCCTTGTGTATTATACAAATTGGCTACCTAGATGACCAATAATCTCTAAGCACAAGGTTCAAGGATTTAGAGTACCTAGATGAGATACATGTAAAGGATATGTAGAGCCAATAGGTTAAGAAAGCATTCCAAAAATGGTGGCATGATAATCACATCAAGAACAAGGTGTTGAATGAAGTAACAATGGTGTTACTTTATGACTCCAAGTACTTTAAGCACCCAAGAAAGTTTTAAATCTATTGGATGGGTCCATACATCATCTATCACATCTTGGAAACTAGTGCATGTAAGTTGTACACATTATCTAGTCAAATGTTCCTTGGGCATTTCAATGTTAACCAAGTAAAGCCTTACATATAGTAGGCTGGTGTGTGCACCAAGGAACTTATAACTTCTTGGTCAATAGTTAGTTTGCATAGCACTGACCATAGTAAATTTTGGTCCCAGTCAAATGAAACCCCCTCTTGTATAGTGTATGATAGAAGTAATCAATGTATAGTGGCTATAAGACCTTTGAAATCCATAACTCATGCATAATGCCTATTATGTGAGTTGAGCGCTTGTGCCAACAAGTACATGAGGCTAAACATAAAAGTTGTGGATGCATGAAGTTTACCTAGTGTAACATTTATGCACATGATAGAACAATGGCTACGAGGTGCATCTTTCAATCTAGTAGAAGAAATCTGAAGTAGGAGAAAACATTCAACTTGGTTAAGCACAAAATCAGACCTTGAAGACACTTAGTTAAGTGCAAACTAGATAGTGAATATGCACTTTCCAAAAGCACGTTGGCATACCAAAAGAGACAAATAAATAGAAGGATAGTGTAAGGAATTTATATGGCGTAGGATAGGCCAAGGCAAGATGATGCATATAAAAATCAAGATAGAGAAGTTCACTAAAGGAAGAGAGCATCTAAAAGTGGAATGTAGGAGGTTAAATTACAGACATGTGAGGTACTACACCTAGGTTACCACAATATAGGTAAAGGTCATACCAAGGAAATGCATAGAATAAAATTCATCTAAAATAGCTAGCATCCACCTAAAAATGAGTGGGAAGTGACCATTGAACTTCTATAAACAATTAATGCTATAGTAGAAAAAAGATACACATTTAAGGCATAGGGGAAGGGGGATTTTTTATCATTTCAAAGATTTATATGGATTCCAATAAATTAAGGGACCAAAACCATCACACTAGAATTAATAATGGTGGTTAATAAATGCTGATTATATATTGGGTAAAATTTTTTGATTAAGTTACAATGTTTTTACTAAACCTAAGTGAAGAGCAAATAAAAACTAGAGAACAAAAGAAAGGAAGCACAATGCCTAAAAGAGAAGAGATACACTTTGTAATTAGTGAGAAAAAGGGAACACTATCACTAGGTTGCCATTAAATACCAATGAAGCTTGGAGATAGATGTACAAATATAAATCCCATGACTAAAAGCATACTAATCACCATTAGAGGCTATGATAAGCTACACCTACCACGGTTTAACACTAGTACGTTTAGAATTGTGAAGAAGCAAAAAGCATCATGCCCCTTAGAGGCTTAGATAGAGCCTAAGATAGTTAGGATAGTTGAAAAAGTAGTTATCACCTAGACAAAGGCATAGGTAGTGGAATTAATTACCATCATCATGGTAAAATGGAGGTGTTGACCAAAATTTCTTATCAGTATATGTAGTTCCCACTAGAGGTATCAGTGGAGGAACCATGGTGCTCCTTTATGCATGTCTGCTAGCTGAGGGAAAACAACCATAGAATTTCAAGTCACTTTTATGACTTGTAATATAATTATATGGTAGATATGAGGTGTAGGACCCTTAAAAGTGACACCATATTTGATGTCTTGATTAAAGATAAGCTTAAAGCATCAGGTGTAACTCAGATCTATGATTTGTCTTACATTGGGAAGCCCAAGGAGATGGCATAGTTATTCCTCTCATGCATCCATGAGGACCACATATTTTTTTTAGGATGGTGCATTAGGATTTTGGCATGCCTAGTACAAAAAATACTCAGTTACTAGATGTTGGGAGAGATATCGACCAACTACATAGGGATGATAAAGAGGTGGAGAGCATCGCTAAGCTCCTAAACTAAGTCAAGGGGGATACACATTCCACATTAATAGTGTGAAGAAATATTCATGAGGAAAATGGTGCACCTCATTATCTCTAATCTATATCTTAGAGGGTGATGGATAGACATGTCCAAATCTTGTCTTTGTTTGGCATACCACATGGTATAGGGAGATAAATTCAATGTGGCATAGTTCATCACCATAGAATTAACAAATAATTCACTTGAATGTCATAGCATGAAAGGAAATTTTATATGTGGTTCTATATTTATCCTAATTATGATGGAGGAAATTAGGATCCTTGGTGGGAATGAAGACAAGATGTGGGTGTTTTTATAACCCCATGAATCCCCAATGCACAAGTACAATGAATACACCTACCTAACCACCTTTAGCACCAATTACAAGACTCATAAAATATATTGGTGTGAGTGATACATCTATACCTTCAGACTTAAATGGTACATCCCTTAAGGGATTATAATGAGCATGTTCAGGATGACTACTTTTGCTATGATGTAACACTATTGCATCATATAGCTCATCTTGATGGATGGGAACAAGTTAGGTTGGTTGAATCTTCCATTCACCTTCTCATCTAATAACTTTTGAGATGCGCTCCTCTGGATCCCAAACGTGTAGAGTATAGACATCCTAGTCAAAGAATTAGATAAAAAAGTAAGAGGTTATGGTGTAATTTTTTGGGCATAGATGGAAGGGTGACCAAAGATAAATAAGATGCCTTAGATTGAATGGACATCTATACCATATAGTAATTTAATATCCTAATATTCATCCATAGGATCTATTATGAGATGAAGCCTAGGAGAAAATTTTCCAATGTTAGGGCTAGCGCTAAAAGTAGAAGGTACCCTTTGGTCCCAATTAGAGATAAAAGAACCCTCACACTCCTAGAAAAGAAGAAGTACCTAATGAATAAAAGGGAAGAGACATTGGAATAAATTTAAGAGTACCGAAATATAAATATTTATTTATAAGGAGATGCATTTTCATCAAAGTCTTACCAAAAGTGTGTGTGTTTTGGCCCCAAAACCACCTCTAGCCCAGAGGAACAAAAGAAGGGGAAGCCCCCCTCTCATATGCCTAAATTTATTTATTTAGAGGATGGAACTTAGTAATCTAAGGAAGTGTGGGGAAAGGTCACTATGATTACAATAAAGGATGTTGATTCTTCCTTGAGTGAATTAACCCCATCCCCACCACCTCATCCAAAGCCAAAAAATCCTAGGCACAAGTTGAAGAGACTCAGCTCTCAGGATACTAATGTTAAAAAAGTGAAAAATTTGAAGGATCAAAAAGAATAAATGGAAAAGATAGGAGTGGAACTTGAGGTCATTGAAATGGTAGAGGCCAAATAATGAAAAATAGTAGGGGAGTGTAGAATGTAGGAGAAAAATAAGGAACCTGAGCAAGAAACCCACTCTAAAATATAAAAAGAAGAAGCACTATGATGAAAATGGAAGGAATTGGGATTATATGATGGTCACATTGAGGAGGCACTAAAATTTCATCAAAATCATGAGGATATGGAAGCTTAGGGCATGTCCTTGGTTGATATTGATCAGCTAGAGGCTGAAGAGAAAAGAGAAGAAGAAAATAAATGTGTCATGAAATATGTGAAGAAAAATGTTAAGCTAGAGAGGGCTAAGAAGAATGAAATAGAGGAGAAGGTGGCTTACATTTATATGGTATACATGGTGGAGGAAAGAAATGAGAAGAAGGGTTATGTTGTCAAATGACCTAGTAGAGAGAAATCACCAAAATAAGCACCCTGTACCACCACCAATATAGTAGAAGAAGCCACAGATATGGTGTGCACCATTTCTGAGGTGGCACCTGAGGAAAAATAAGGTGATACTAGTGCCTTAGAGAAACAAACATAAGTATGGATTCAATAAGAAATGGATGAAATGGAAATGTCTATGGAATAACCCCTACAAATATGAAAGGATGAAATTTCTCACATAGAAGAATAAGAAAGAGAATAGGATAGGGATAACATGAAGTTGAGCACCAACGGAAGTGAAGAAGATGATCTAGTGGAAGATGATGTGTACGAGCCCAAAAATAGAGAAATGGTGTAACAAGGGTTTAAGTAAGATGATGAATTTATATGTTGGATTACATGCCTCTAAAATCCACTATGACCCTCACGTGCCACCAAGTCTCCTAGGTGATGGATTTCTATATGGATGAACCCAAGTTCAATGTTCCTTCTAATGCAATCCAGTGCACCATGAAACTCAAAGAGGAGCATGATTACCATATTTTTAACCCTAGGGAAAAGAACCTCATGTGCTCAATAAATATTCTCATCACAATAGCCACCTTAGTATTACAAGAGAGAATTATCAATGATGTTCATGCTAGTAGGTAGAGAAGGATCACCAAAGACACAAAGAAGGAGCTTGAGGTAATCAAGATCAAGATTTGATAGTTGATAGAGTTCATGGAGGGAGTAGAGCCATCCAACCTAGCCAATGTGAACACCTATAGGATGAAGGAGGTTGATTATGTCTACATACTCATAGATCACATGATCTTAAGGATGAAGCTAGCATTGGAAGAGATAGTAGACCCCTACGAGACCTAGTAAGAGGAGTTGCACTAGAAGATGGAGTTGGTCGGGGACCTCTTCACTAAGCTAGAATAGGGTACTAAGGAGTTACATGCCATTTTTTGTAACTTCACCCACCAAGATGAGGTCATCACCATGCACTTAAAGAAGATAAAGGAGGAGGAGGACCTAATCCAACAATTCTTCATAGTGTTAAGGGACAAGCATGTACATATGATGACCAAGGTCAATTCCTTGAGAACTTAGCTAAAGATTAAAGATAAGGAGTTGGAAGATGTATTCTATACCTTCCAAATGAAAGCTAGAAAGTAAGGTGAACTCTTGGACAATGGGGTGAGAAAGGCAAAGGAAAGGTTGGAAGCCTTTCAAAAAGAATTAGAAGGCATGGATGTATTGGTCATAGAATCCATGTTCACCAAGATAGATGGAACCATTAAGTAATTAAAGGGGACCATGCAAGTTTTTGAAACTTTTAAATAATAATTGAGGCAGGGGGTGCCTATGTTCTACACGCCTAAGGTAATTAAAGTCTAGTCTAGGGTGAACTAATAATTTTATATGGGGTAATGTTGGGCCCCTTGTTAATACACCAAACTATTTAACCTTAACACATGGCTACTCTCAAGATCACCACATATCCATTTTTTTACATTTTAATGCCAAGCTATAGAAGTCCTATGAATCCCATACCATCTAGTGGGTAGTTAAAGAGAAGCCAACTTGCTCAAAGACACTTTTGATAGATTTTGTATGAGGTCGCTTAAGATGGATGGATGCTAGAAGATTGGTGTAGGTGGGAAAGTGACCCTTAGAGACAACTCCACATAACATACATTCATGTTTGATTGGTAGGTCATAGTGGCACTGCCACCCCTAAGACAGTTCATCCCTTGGTACACTCTCCCTTGCATCCTATAGAGGATAACTCTATTCTATAAAAGGAGAATAGTCTTAGAGAAAAAAGGGGGATATATAATAAATCTCTGACAAAATAAGAATCTAGTCATAGATAATGTCTTTCTACATACTAGTCATAAAATTTTATATTTACTACCCAAGCTCACATGTGAGCTACTAGGCATGAGTGGAACTTAGTAAAGCATGTAAAATAATACCTCTAAGAAACCTATTATTTAAATTAATGAAGCTTTGATTAAAAGTGAAGTAGGTTACTTTGTGTATGAACTGTCTTCTATAAGTTTGTTTGAGAAATAATATTTTTTAATAGACATATATATTTAACCAAGTCACTAGTGGCATCATCATACCACTTCATGACTCTAACCACTTTGTAAATGACATAGGGTGAACCAGAAGGCACTGAGACCCCAACGCACATGTTGAGAGGGTCACATAGAAGTGAACCATCTACACCCATGAGGATTTTTACCCCTGTTGAACCCTACTTTGGAAGACCTTAGTTCCTAGAGAATAACTACCCATGACATTAACTAAATCACCTAAAACCTAGGTTACACCATGTTGTGACTAGCCCAACACATACCTGATCCTTTCACTATTATTCTTCAAGTGACTGCACAAGGCTTGATCCTTATTTGTAATTTATTCCAAAACCATAGCATGAATAAATTTTGTGTTCTAGACCCCTCTACCCTCACACCTAGCCTCCTAAGGTCCAAAACTGACCTAGTTTGATAGATAGCATAGGGATAAGCAAAGAAATCCATAAAGATGAACTTAACTACAACAAGAAGATATATATATATATATATATATATATATATATATATATAAAATTTTGAAACATTATGTACAAGTAAGCCTAAGAATAGATGATACTAATTGATAAGTCTCATGAGAGACTCCCTATCATGGTGTCTTGTATCAAGGAGAGGGATCATGCATGATCATGAAGCATGACAGAAGGGGTGAAACTATGGCTCTAAAAGTTGTGTATGTTGTAAATTATCTAAAATATATATGGTGGAATGGGATCCCCCTATAACTATGAGAAGTGGATGCAACTATAGGGCTCTTAAAGACCCATCTGGTAGTAGGAGAAGCTCTTTGAACATGTGATGTATGTGTAGAGTCATGAGACCTAAATTATACTACCATTGGTGTGAACACTATATATAAAAACTATCTAGAGTATTAAAAATATGTATTCTATAAAAGAGGCCTCATGGAAGTGTATGAACTATCTATGCTAATGATGAAGGCCTCAACTATGTTTGAATTTAAACTAGAAGGAGAACTGTAATTGGTGGAGAAGCTAAAACTAGTGACTGTAGAGTAGTAGATGGATCTAAAGTGGGGAGTGGTAACTCATATATAACTCCAAAAATTATAATAAATTTAATATCATGAATGAATCTCATATATCTATGAACTATAAAAGGTACTACACAAAGTTTCTAAATCCATGGTTAACCAAGTAACATATCAAAAACTCCTGCACTGGGAACAATAGTAAATGGTGTGGCTGCATGTGTTAGACCAACTTGTAGAGGAGGTAAAATCTCACCCAATTAAATCTATATGTTCCCACTAAATCCACTTATATTGGTGTCCATAAGAGTGATATCCTAATTTGAATATCCCAAATGTTGTAGCAATCTCGTAGTGCACATGTTCATATTGGATCCATTGTCTATGAGAACTCTATGAATGGGATGATGCTTAATGTAAGCTCTGATAAAGATTGCATGGTAATCCAAATAATTCTAAACTATATCTTTATATAAGAAGGAGATGAAAGGTCTATCTAAAACCCTATAATTATACACACCAATCATGTTAGTCAAAGGATGTGACTCAACTAAATTTACTTGATATGTAGCTAGTGGAGGGTGTGCATGATATGCATGGTCAACACCTAATGTATCTTTTGTTTCCTATTTAGAATGTTGTGGGAAAGGATCTAATGTTTTTTGAAAACCTTATCTTTCATTTATTTTGCTTGAGGAGGCTCAATTAAATTGCCAAGTTTAATAATGTTTTCATATATCAAGTCCTGTATCTTAGGTTCCAAATTGATGAATCTATTTGTTGTGTGTCCTAGTGCCCTATGAAAATTTAAAAATGCATTCTGGTCATATCCCCATGGAAGAGGATTTATTGGATCAACTTCTTGAATAAGAGGGAGAGATAGGATATTGCACTCCAATAGCTACTGTAAAACTCTTACTGGAGATACTGGTAGATTGGTAAAGGCTCAACAAGGAGGCATTGATAAAACCACTCACTAAGGGGGCTCTAAAGTCACATTAACTATAGGTTGATTTTAAATTTTTCTATCATTAACCTTTACTTTGTATGGGACTTTTCTATTACTTTTATTTTTTGTTTATGTTATGCTTATGTGCTTGAGTTTGCCTATTCAAATTAATTTGACTTCCCTTTCGTTTAGTGTATGACATTACTAAGTGAAGGAAGAAAACCTTTTGAATATTATTGACTCATGTAAAGCTAGCAGAAGACTCTATTTGAAGAGATCCTATAATTATTGATTGGCCATGGGGCTAGTCATTATAGTAAAGATAGTCTTATATCAAATAACATAATCTATGAAATGCTCATTTAATGATAGTCTTATATCAAACAACATAATCTATGAAATGCTCATTTGACCTTTGTTTCGATTGTGTGACTTAGGCATAAGAAACCTTATCACCTATGTTAATGCTGAAATGAGCTAGTAACAAGGATTGAATGCCCTGAATGACTAATTTAGTATACTATATAACCATTATAAATTATAATTCTTTAGAATCCATGGAAATAACTTGGTTAATAACCAATCGTTTGGCACATAGTCCAAGCATGTTGCATGAAAATCTCTCATGTGTGTCTCTAGATCACCCTTTCCATCATATATAGTGGTCTTGGGTTGAACAAAACATGGGGGCAAGGGTGTAGAAGCAATATGACATCCCAATAGTGTATGAAGTAGAGAAAATGAATCCAAGGCCTATGTAGGTCTAGAGGTACCTTTCTCGAGATGTATAAATTTGTATTGAAGATATTTTATCTCTTACATAGGGGTAACCACATCAGGAGATTAAGATATACTAGCCATAACTAGTGGTGCCTCATTGGAAGATTAGGTTGTTATAGGGGTTTGTTGAGATATAGTTTCCCTCGTAGTGTCATTGGCAACTGATTGCTCTGTGGTTTAAGTGGATTGACCAATGTTTGATTTTTATTTTTCTTCTTGAAGTATTTTAATCATATCATCTTTCATATCAAGATGTTTAGTTAAAATTTCTTGAAGTTCCCTCTTATCAGTTTCATCAAAACTATTATATTGGGCCATTGTTAAAGTAGGAAAACAAATCAAAGATGGAATTAAGTTTTTTCAATGATTTGTAATAAGACAAACATAATGAAAGGAAATTAATAAGTAAAGTAAATATAAAATCCTAAAAATAAAAAACTAGAATGTGCCTAAAAGGGATACAAAGCTCAATAATATGTAAGGTGATACCTCAAAAAGCAAAATGACCTAGTAAATTCAACTAGGGTTTAAAAGAAATAATTTTTAAAATTAATATGGTGAATTTAAAAATTTAAATATTAATTAATATTTATGTTTAAGGTGATACCTCAAAGCAAAGGGACCTAACAAGTTCAACTAGGGTTTCAAATAAATAATTTTAAAAATTACTATGGTAAATTTAAGAATTTAAATGGATATTTTGATTTATGTGTAAGGTGATATATTTTGATTTATGTAACTAGGGTTTGAGAGAAAATATATATTTTTTAAATTACTATGGTAAATTTTAAAACTTTAATGTGAAATTATGATTTAAATATTTAGGAAAAATTAGAAAAATATTGGAAAAAACTAGGACCTAGTATAGGTAACTAGGGTTTGAATGAAATAATTTTTAAATTAATAAAGGTAAAATTTAAAAATTACTATTAATTTTTGATTTAAATATGTGGGAAAAATCAAAAAAATATTGGAAAAATCAACAAGGAATTTTCCCTAGGGTTTCTAGGGTTTTTTATGTGTAAAAGAAGTAAGTCAAGTTCACCAAATAATTTAAATATTTTGGGAATAATGGAGTTTTATTCCTAATTTAGTTAAGGTTATAGAACAATAAATCAATAAATAATATTTCAATAATTATAGTACTAATTTGTATAATTTATTTTCCTTTTTTAGCTTTCTAATAATTGTAATGAAAGAGGAGAAATGTAGCTTATCTTAAAACTGGACAAAGAGAAAGGTTGAAACTAGCTATGCAGGACTAGGATAGTGTCACAAATCTAGATCTAGATTTCATTTGGTGAAAGGATAGGAGCACCAAAAATAGGACATTTTGATGTCTATCACTAAATTCCACTCCTGCCACTATTTTCTAAATTGGTCACAGATATCTAATTTTTTTGGGTTTTATTTGTTATCCCTTTGTGAGCTTACCTATAAAATTTTGAGTCCGAATGTCGATGGATCTCCTTGTATATTTGATTCAATATTGAAACCCTATACCTTCATTATACTTGATAAAAATTGAGAAAAAAGGGGGGTTACTGTTTGTAAGATGCACTAAATATGTATCCACACCCCTTGTGTAGGCATCTTGCCTACATACCAATACTCTGAAGAGGGATCAAGCCATATGTAGCTCTCCCACTTGATGTGTTTTATTAAATAGTGTAATGAAGATGAAAAAATGACAAATTTAGAGTGTTTGAAGTGGCTAGGGATTTATTTGAGGGTTTTAATATGTGTATAGTTGTGTTGGGTGACTGTATGCAGATGATAGGGAAATTTGTCTTAGTCGTTTGTTTGTATTCTTATTTGCCTTGTAATAGTTTTTCATCCCCCTTATAAATAAACTTTGAATGGAATTTTATATGGATCTATTAGTCTAGGTTAAATGTATTTAGACTAGGTTGACATAATGAATAATAGGAATTGGATGGAAATGCTCATTTGGGCTCAAAATGTGATTAGACATGATCGCTAAAAATGGGACACCCTAGGGTCTAGTGTTATATTATAGGTATAGTTCTTCTATCTTATAGGCTTGGGACCTAGGGGGATATAATTAGCTTGGAAACTATATCCTAGATAAGTTATAATTAGGTTTTGAAAGTATATGGATGATCAATTATAAGAAAAAAGGTGTTTGGAAAGGTTATGAGAGCATGCAAGAAGGTCCTATGGATTGGGTGTCACAAGTCATACTCAAGATACCAATTTGGAGATTTTATATGAATATAGGTATTATTATAATGATAAGTCTTGATTTTTAATGGATCATATGGTAGAGATATAATACTATTGGAATTAAGGTTGTATAACCAAGTCATAATAATAATTATCTAATTTTTGAGTGAGATAAGAAAGCAAACAATCATTGTAAAGAAAAGAATCCATGAAATAAGTGAACTCATAACCGTAAGTGTGAATTCATGAAAATAATGATAATAAGCCATAAGGGAGATGAAAATAATGAATCCATATAAAACACATAAATCATAATATAATGATCCATGCGAAATAGATCAGTAAAACCCAATTTGACACATAGTCAAGTGTATAAGAGAGATTAAAAAGGATCACAAATATAATACAAATCATAACATAAAATAATTTGAAATAACACTATGTTGTGTTCATAAATACTAATAAATTTGACCATAAATTTTATCCATGACATCTAAAACATCTCTATGAAGTTGAGTTCTGACGTCACCTAGAGTCTCATCAATCTTCACAAAAAGTTATGTAAAGACTTATTTATGTATCTCGTTAACTAAAAATTTAGGTGTATATGGTGAATAAAATTATCATGAAGAAACCTCTCCATAGGATAATATATGTGAGGAATGTATGTTTGAATGGGATTAATATATGTGGGGTGAGAATGAGGTGCAACCTACGAAGGAGGATCCTTCTTACATGTGTGACCTATGGAAAGAGGAATGACTGATGTATATGTTGATTATGGGAAGTAACAAAGGTGTTACTAGAAAAATCATTATATATTGGTATGATGTGTACCAAAGTGGTTCCAAATATAATATACCTCCCGTATTTAGAGATATACTTTGGTAATTGTTTAGTATGAGGTATGGCCTTATATTTAGACTAAGCAATAGTTGGGTGAAATTTTTCAATATATTTCCTAAGTTTATGTCAATGAGTGGAAGAGTGGTTATCTATCCCATGAAATAAACAAATACATTTGATAGTAGGCTTTGGGGGGGCCTACTAGCTAAATAGGTGGAAGGAAAAGTTAGGATAAATTGATATAACTAGAAATCTTTGGTCCAATGACTAATAACTTTATGGATATCATAATAATGATAATTTACCCATTGGGTGGGTATGGGATAAATATGAAGTAAAGGAAGAAGGACATAACCAAGGAAAGGTGGGGATGGAAAATAAATTAGACTAGGCTCATATGAAGGTAACACTGGAGTAAAAATTAGATTAGGCTCATATGAAAAATAGGCTAGAGTAAAAACCATATTAGGCTCATCTGAAGATGACGCTGGTTGTGAATCAAGTTTAAAAATAATAACTAAAATCTCTAGAGTAATAAAACTATAAGGGTATTGGTATCTAGTAAATTGATAAGGGTTTGACATTGCATGATCCATTTGCATACTGCTAAGGGGATCTTTTATGATTGGATGTATACCATGTGAGCGTTCCATCTCTACCCTAAAATAAATAGTAAGAATACTAGTATTAAGTACTATAATTGAAGGAATACTAAAAGATGAAAAAAAATATTGAAATAAAGAATAAAAATATCAAAGAAGTTATACATTTATATCTTGGATGAACCTAGATAAAAATGGTTCATATAATTCATAGCCATCATCATAATTGGTTGCATTCAAGTTATTGGTACATGTAGGAATGACTTTGTTATCAGAGGATTCATGATCGATAAAGTGTCTAGTATTGGTTAAGAAAATATATATATCATCAATAGGTGGTTTATGGGATTGAGGTTTTAAGTAAGGAGCAATTTGGGTGATTATATGATGGGATAGATAAAAAAAATTTATTTTGAGGCTTATCTCACCTAGCTCATCATCATCAGAATCTAAGAGGTTAAGTGGAATGTTCCCAATTAATTTAAGATGACCATTATAGCCTTAAGTGGAATTTACTATATAGTCGAAGAGTTAGGATTCACTAAATGGGATACGAGAAAAATGTTCAAGGGTAGGAATTTTAAAGACATATGTTCTTAGAAAAATTTAAAATTACAAGGGTTCATATCTCCTAAAATCTTATAAATCTCCATAATGGTGGAATTTGACATATTAAAATTCATATGAGGTGACTTCTCTCATACGATCAGTCTAATATCAACCAGTTAAGATGTTTAAATAAATTTTAAAGTTAAAGATCATAGCTTTCACATGGATGGTGACAGGAGGAATGGTAATGGGAAGTGAAACACAACCTAACTAAGGCATTTTCCTTATATCATATCCTTGACATGTGTTACATGTCGATTTGAGATTGCATTCAATTTATCCAAGTGTCCTAATTAAATTAAGTGAGGTAATGCAAGTACCAAAACTTTCATCAATTAAGTATAATTAACATGGATATCACCAATTTGGATACTAATAAATAGTATATGATCATATAAATGAAATAGTATCTCATTGGGGATCATGGAAGTGATAGGGAACCTAAATGAAAGAGAAGTGTCCACTATTTCATCAACATCAATGCACATCTCTTCACATTTTTGAAATATAATATCTTCAAATCCAAATAAGGTAGACTAACATCCTACCAGAGGAGGATGAGGGATGTTCATTTTGAATAACAATTGAATTCAATGGTTTTGATGATTTGGATAAGTTCTCATTAATTATAAGAAAATTATTTGAGATGGGAGATGATAAAGTTCTATAATGGGATCCCATTAGTCATAACCCATGGGAGGATTGGTACATGGATGTGAAAAATGTTTCAATATCTCTTGGGAAGGAGGGTAAGAGGTATAATTAAATTTGTGATGATAGGGTGTATTTGGTTTATATTTATTACAACTAGGTTGAGTTACTTGAGGTGATTTGATGGTTAGTTGAAGTTTTTTTATGATTATGTATAAGAAATACTATTAAAGGGTTGGAGTATGTTATATTATTGTGTAGATGTTAGGGGAAGAGTAGAAATGGTGGAGAAGTATAATCACATTGTGTTAATGAGAATGGTTATTGAATGGTCATAAGTTCATCCTTCCCTAATTACATTAGATGGGATGGTAAATTGTCCTAAATAATGCATAATAGTTGAGTGGTAAGATGTGTAGGTGTTGGATTTGAGTCAATAAAGGAAACTACTCATCTTATTTTAGTCACATTAGTTGTGAGGTCTATAATACTTTCATCATTGTTTATAGGATTAAGTTTTTTCTATGTTATCTTGGTGATTGGTAAGAGGTATTTTTAGATAGAAAGATAAACATTAGCTTATTTTAAAGCTAGGTTTTTATTTTGCATTTCATGATATTTAAAAGTTATGTCATATGAAAATTGATGCTTTATAATAAGGGTTTCATGATCAAAGTTTGGACAAAGAATAAAATCCATATCAAGATTGTGTAATTGTATACAAGTCTCATGAGAGTGGCCCCAACTTGCATGAAACCAACAAAATTTGTTTGGATCATACCATGAATTAATAGGATGAGTGTGGTCAAGATATTGTGTTAGAAGTCTTGGAAGACATTTTTGTATCTCTACTATGGATAATGGTTTTTTCATAGTAGTTTGATTGGGTTGATAAAATTTAAGAGTACAAGTTTTGTTTGTAAAGGGAGCATGCTACATAGCATGTTTTGGATCATTTAGTTTAATGTTATGAATAGTGTCATAGGTGTTCATAACACCATCATTAATTGAATGATGGTTTGTTTTTAATAAGAATAAGAGTTCCCATTGTAAATTGATATGGTTAAAATTGATGCATCAGGAAGTCTTTTTGTTTATCTTGGTCAAGGGATTCTTCCAAGGTTATTGGAGAGAGAGTCCTAACTTGATATTGTAATTTGGGGTATAGATCATTAGAAAATAGGTGGAATAGATTTTCATCCACCATATTATGATCACATTTATTAGACAAGTTCTCCCATCATTTGATGATATTTTGTGTCATGTTAGTTTCAATTTGTTTTCAATTTATAACGTGGACTAAGTTATTATTGGGAAGATCACTAGTTTGAAATTATTAGATTAGTGAGTTGACTAAGTATTTGAGGCTAGTGATAAAATAATTTTTAATTGATTATACCAATCTAAAGCATATACTAAGATTTTTTTAGATAATATTTTGGTATTGAAAAATGTGTTAAGTTTTATCGAATATTCATAAATGTTACCAAATATTTTTAAATACAAAGTGGCATCGATGGATCCATTATAGGTCATGGTGGGTGTGATACCTCATATATCAATATTAACAATTTTAGGTACTAGAGGTTTATTGTGTAGATGTTATATTATTTTAATGAGAAATGGTTGTTATGGGATAAGGTTATTTGGGAAACTTTTTAATACCTTTAGGTTTGTGGGTTACCTATGGTAGAGGTAGACCTCTAGGTTTAAGGGATAGCTCTCTAGATTGATCTTTGCTTGCTTATTACCTACATTAATTATTTTATTTGATGAAAAGGGATAGAATTAAATATTTAAATAACCTAATATAATGAGGTGATACACTAAAAATATATCCACTATAATACAATACCATTGAACTATTAAACATGACCTACAACACTAATCTCAAAATCCTGAATTGTTCTAACATTAGTATTTCAAATATGGAGGTGATATGCATTGAAATAATAAATGTGAGTGAAATAGAGGTAAAATTTTAGACACAAATGATAATTTTACACTTTAAGATAATTAAACACACTATATAAACTTCATGTGACCTATTAGAGTGAGAACTACTTACACCAAACATGAAAGGATAAAGAGAAGGTAAGGATAGATAATTATCACTAGACACTTCAATATACATCACTTAACATACTTAGAAAATAAAGTAATGAAATCAAAACCAAATTTAAAATATTTTTTCAATGATAAAGTACAATATCAAACAAACAGGGCTTTGCCATACTAGGTGTGGAATAGATTACAAAAGCTCAATGGTCACAAGAAAGATAGAGAAAGAGTATGTGAGAAAAGAGAGAAAGAGTAGAGCTCAAGGGTCACAATAAAAAGTGTCAAGTAATGAGGAATAGTTAAATTTTAGAATAATTATGTGTATAATAGAGGTATATAAGGTAATATTTGATAAGTGTCCATATGAAGCATGAAAAACTCCTCAAACTAGCATAGGGTTTGCAAATGGCTTTCTTGGAAATTGCCTTCATGATGAGGCATCTCTTGACTGATAAAAAATAAAATAGGGAGATTTTAAACATGTGAAATATATTATGGGGGTTTTAAAAATTACATGAAATTTATTATATGTGTCCCTAAAATCTATCCATCTCCATGACACTTGTACTCACCATCTACAGTCATTCATTAGTCTTCTAGGCCTCATTCTTCACATTTATCATTTAATGACCTTCATTTTCTCAAAAAAAATCATGGAATAGGTGTTATTAAACCTTTATAGAGTATATTTTCCTTCTAATACATGAATTATGATTTAAAATATCTAAAATTGGACCTCTCATCTTCTCACTAAGTAGTCACTTTTCATTTGCACTATATGTCCAAGATTGCCTATGATGAATGAGTTAGAAGAGATGTTTATATTACTATTTTTTGTGATAAATATACATATGGAGTTATAATTATTCCCAATTAACCTCCCAAAATTACTATTATTCTTCAAATCTCCCCTACACCTATAAAAAATAGCTAAACCTGTAAGAAACCCTATTTTTACCTTATCTATACAAGTGAAAGTATAGACCAGTTGGATTTTAAAGAATCCTAAAATATTTATCAACAATTAGAAATAAATTTATATATCATAATACCCATAATTATTTCATTTCCTTTCACATTTTTTTCATCAGGTCAAAACCAAGGTTTTATGAGGGTTTGACTTCTTAGGGATGGTTCATAAAAACTAGACATCCAACCCATGAAAAAATTCCATTGAAATAAATTATAGGACCTAATTAAACTCTACCCAAGTTTTTTAATCACCATGATACACACACACACACACACACACACACACACACACACACACACACACACACACACACACACACACACACACACACACACACACACACACACACACACACACACACACACACACACACACACACACACACACACACACACACACACACACACACACACACACACCCACACACATGTATGAATGTTTTATATTGGCCTATCGAGCTATAGAATGCATTCTAGGTACCCATGTCATGGTTTTAGGCCAATTTGACCATTTTAGCAGAATTACCTACAAAATTATGGATTAAATAAACATTATGTCTAGAATTTAAGGATAAATTTTTTAATTAAATGATAATATGGTCCTATAAAATGAATTGATCATCTTTATGGCTTTAGGCCTAGTTTAGGCCTAATAGTCCTGACTGTATATCTAGGTTTATGACCACTTGTGATTGATTCCAATAGATACATGTGATTATTATCACTAATTTACCTTAAACCCAAACTTATTCCTCATACCACTATGCCTCAATAATCTTGAAGTCATCTATCTCTCATTCACATATCCTACATACAGTCTTGTCTTGACTATAAGTGCCCTTTGTCTGAGACAAAATAGAGGGCACTTACCTAATTTATATAGATAAGATAAGGTAATGGGGGGTTTAAATATGTATTTATTACCTTATATGAAAAATTATAAGGTTATATCACCTTTATAAATCCCTCAAACTCCTGAATCACTCAAAATTAGCTCATATACTTAACTATGTAGGGACTTTAAATTGATTGTAATTTGAATGTTTGAAACTCAATCTCTACCCTATTTCCTTATTCTAAGCACCATGTTAAATTTATTTAAAAAATTTAAATGTGGTTTCAAAAAATTTCAACATCATAAACTCATGCTAACCTTCTCAGCATGCACTCTCCATTTGACTAGGCCTTTTCTATCTAATATAGTAGACTTTATTGATTAGGTCACCTATAGGTGACAATCAAAGAAAGTTGAAAGGCATTTGTATATTTTCATTAGGAATGATAACTTAATTTATTACCATTTATCCTTATAGTTTTATTTGGTAACTTTAATTTGATTAAACACCTATGCCTATAGGGTTCTCATCTTCTTAGCCTTAACCATCCACACTTTGTGGGTCTACATTCAAGCTATATGGAATATTTTAGGTGACCATCTATATATGAACACTATTTTTTAAACTCATTTGATTTAATTTTAGGCCATTATAACATTATAGACTTTTATGAGTTCATTCTATGCCATTGAGACCATAATTTTAATTAATATTATAGGTCACTACAAACTAGTTTGCTTTTAGTTCTTTTAATACAGTGTTCTCTAAATGTCTCAGGTCAAAACCTACCTAAGTTATAAACCCTTTAAACACCACTCTCTCCTAGTCAAGAAACCATTTTACTTTGTCAAAACATTACCATTATGATTGGGCTACATGATGGGAACACTTAGACCTGTCTAGACCTCAAAACACTCTATTATGGAAGGATCAAATGTAAGGTAGAATCCTCATTTAGAGATACTAAGGTAAAGTATCTCAAAAGAAACTTTCTTATCCTATGAACATGGTTTTAGGTATTTATGCATATTATATTCTCACCGTGATTATTATATATCTTCCTAGACCTATTTAAAGGTCTCAAGTGAGTTCAAACACCTATATTTCAAAATTCATCTACCCTATATGGATTGAACTCAGACCATTGATGAAGATGCCTATAGGTGTTACTATAGGATATAAGACAATGTGTGTTACATTGGTTCTCAAAACCAATTTATAATGTTTGGAATATATAAAACTCATTTTTTACACCTTAGAATCATCCTAACACACTAAAATCTTATTTTTTACCACCATGACTATGCAAGACATAATTCTACTTGAATATAGATGATTGTTTGCAAATAAGTTTGATTGTGTATAATCTAACTATTTACTCCATCAAGAGATGAATTTGAGACCAAACCTACTTAGGAGAGATTTACAACTATTCAATGAGAGATAAACACAACATGTTACCTTTGTTTTAAAATTATTATAGGAGAGATAATCCTTTGTAATTGATGATTTTTTTCTATAGATTATGATGTAGTTTCCAATTAGCAGAATAGGAATGTCTAGGACCATTATTTGATGTTAAAACATGAAAAATGATTGAGAAAGACATGATAAGGATGGACATTCCCTTTTAAAATATGTGAAAAAATTGGTTTATATGGACCAATCCAAATAAAAGAGAAAACTATAGGCCATGGGGATGTGTTGGCAAAAAATACGAGTCAACACTCTTACCAATGTTTCATAGAGCATGGTGCACCAAAATTGCAAATATCTCCATGGATTTTTATTAGAAAAATATTTTTATCATCTACCAAAGGCATTTGATCCAAATCACCTCTTTCTATCTATACCATGCAAAGACTGATTGTCTATTTTTTATTGTTTAGGAGAGTGATAGGGGATATAGGTTAGTTTTGACCAATTTTAGCTTTTTCAAATCTTCCAAATCATATAAGTAAACTAATGGGAGCACAGGAGACACTCCTCGAGTGACCACACATATCAAAACTATTGTAAAGGTTGTATAACAACTAAAAACCACCTGAAACTACATGATCTTCTTGATTTCAACATTGCACCTAAAGTTGTCAGTCCAAGACTACCATCTATAACAATAATATAACATGTAGGATGTTAAAGTACACTTGGACACATTTTTTCCATATGAAACCTATACAAGATAATTTAATTAGTTAAAAGTGACCCTTAGATGACATAAGACCAATTATATACAAGTTTTAAGGATGAAAACATAATAAATAACCATATTAAGACCATGGTACATATTTAACACCCTAAGGGACTCTATGTGAAAGTTTAAAATACATAGGGGTTTGACCCAATTTGACTTGTGGTTAAATTCGTCAACATTTTTGTAATTTTCTAGGGCTAGCAAGCTATCTATACCAAACACTAGTATCCCACTCTTACCCATTGGGATATGGGGTCACCTATACACTGAGTAGACACTAAATTACCTTTGAAATATTAACAAACACAAAACATAGAAAAATAAATAGACATGCAAGACAAGACACCTAAGAAAACACACTTGGGTTCTTAATAACACTTAGGGAAAATACACACAAAATAAGCAAAGCACACATATCCTACTATGTACAAGACCTAAAATTATTGAGTTGAATAACAACTCATCATGATTTAACCAACATTAAAGATAGTACCTCTTGCACCCTTTTTGTTCCATGAAATAAATCCATCATGTGAAGCATGTTTATCAACAAACACTTACTTGTGTAGATAGTCAAAGGGCTTACCATCATTAGGTTTGATTTTTTATGCAAGTTTGGTAATTATAAATTTTAAGGACACTCCATCTTGTCCTCCAAGTATATTATTTGGTTATACAATTTACTTGACTTTTGTCATGTCTAATTGGCCTTTCTCATACTACAAATTAGGAATCATCAAAGTTACTTCAATATTTATCTTTTATAGGACACAATGTAATTAATGTTTAGAAATGTCAAGGTTGTCTTCATTCTAATTCATCACATATGAAAATGGATCAACCTCAGGTTCAGGTCTTGACCACTTCTCAAACAAAAACATCTCTACCTTAGTCTCATTTCATTCCTACATGACTACAATCTCTTTGGTAGTATCTTGACATACACTCTCATGCTCAACAAGACATTATACTTCATGTTTGATAATAAACTCAACAAATTACTTGTTATGTTCATCAACCACCCTATTATCATATTCTCATATTTTTTGAGAAGAATACTTACTCAACTATTCAAACTACTGACTTATGGCATGAAACCTTTTCCACAAATCATCTTCCTCCTCACGAATGTCATCATTAAGGAGTTCTCAACTAATGTAAGTAGAATGGAATTGTCTATATCACTATACTTATCTACCATGATTGTAAAAATATCATCACCATGCACATGAATAATGTAATTACTCTCAATATCTTGTGAAAATAAACCATCAATTCACACTTCAAAATGTTCATATCTTCCCTCATGGATGATGTATGTACCAAGGTCAGATTTCTAAAAGTAAGTGTATGGATCATATCCATAAGTGTTTTCAAAATATTCATGTAGGAATATATCATATAATCTCTCAATATTATAATATTTTTTATCATCCATAATAGAATCCTTTTGATTAGTGATGACACAATTCACATTAGAGCTTACTTCTACATAAGGCTCAATATGAAAATTAATTATTATTTGAGTCCTAATAGTTACCTTTTCTCCATACCTTGTCTTAAATTACAATAAGGAAAAATTATCTAAGAGGTATCATCTTATCTTAGTTTTGGAATCCCTTGACAGGCAAATAGAAAAGTGATTAGGTAAGTCAACCACTACTATATCTTGAAGGATAGGTAAGCTTGGACAATCATGAAGGAAAACTCTCAAACCCTTGACAAGACCTACTAAATTAGATGTTGTCCCATCAAGTTAATTCACCCCTTTACTATATGGTTCATATTTCAATTCTAACTTATCAGCTACAAGTTTAGGCATAATTGAGGTACTAGCTCCATTATCTATAATGCATTTATGAATAATTTTGTCTACAATAATAAGAGTGAGGTAAAAGGGTGGAGGATTTTTAGATTTTTAAGAGGGTTCCACAATGTGAGTGGTAAAATTGGTGAGGGAAAAATTACCATGAATTTTTGGTTGAGGGATAATATTAATTTGAGATATTTACTCTTTAAGGATCTCCTTTTGAATGGGCAAGTGAAGCATTTCCCAAAGAGAAATAGATGCCTTAGAAATATTCAAAGAATCAATAATATTAAAATAAGAAACAATTACCTATTATTTTTGTCTTGAAGGAAATGAAGTTACTTGAATTTGATACATTATAATACTTTGATTCACTCTTCCACCATTCTAATTTGAGATGGGTGTAGAAGATGTAGCGACTATCATATTTGTAGTCACATCTTACTTCCTTGTAGGAGAGATATTTGAACTTGTATGAACACCATGGAAATATTCCAATGCATTAATATTTTCTAAATTATTTTATGTAACTATATAATTTTAGTTGATAACATATGTATCTTTAACTAAAAGGTTTTTAAGGTTCACCTTTTGGGGTTTCCATCCTTCACTTGATTACATGTAGTTCTCATCTTCTACTGAAAATTGAGGAGTGACTCCTCCTTGAGAAACCAAAGGTTTCTCCCCACATTAATTCTCATACATTAATTATCCTTTCTGATATTATTCTCCTTGAACCAAGTTACTATGAAAAGTTTCCATGGATATTGTGTTAGAGCTTGAAGTTGGATTGTATGCACTCATTAGCCTATCAAAGTTAGGCTATCCTTACCCTATAAATTAAACATATTTATAGGGTGGTAACCTATTTACTCTTTAAGGATAAGGGTAAGGGGTTTTGATTCACTCCATAATATATATTTATTTGCCTAATCTCAAATTCGAATTCCTTATCCTTTCATCTAAATAAATGGTATCTTTTACATTCTTAGGCGAAACTCTAGACATGGAATTTGCACTTGGGACTTGAGAAACACTTGGAGTAACAAGAGATATATTTGGTAGTAGAGGAATGGATACTTTTTGAGGCAACTTTATTAAGCCATTCTAAGCTCTAATGGTAAGGTCACAAGCTTCAGATAAGGTATAACCACCCATGGACTATAACATTATGGCTATGTTATTTTTAATAACCCTTAGATATGTAGGAAACTCAAATATTGTAGATGGTATCATGGGAGAAGGAAACCTATACAAAATCCTTTGGAATCTCTCATTAAAATCATGCATAGTCTCTTTTGGGGCTCTTTGAATTACATTCAGCTAGTGGATAAGTGATGTGTGATCACTTTTGTCTTTAAACATTGATGTCAAAAACTATCCAAAATCATCCCACTTTGTGATTTAACCTCTGAGCAATGTCCTATATGATTCAAGTGATCTCCCTCTAAGGGAAATAACAAGAAGTCTAATGACAATGTTGACCTTAGTAACATTATGAAAGATATAGAAGTTTGATATGTTCCTAATATGCTCACTAGGAGTGACATGACCTTTGTAATCACCCTAAATTTGTTAATTAAACACACATATTATGTCTTTTCATGGTCTTTCCATAGGAGACTTTGACTGGAGAATATGAGATTTATTCACATTTAGAAATGTCTTCTTTTCTATCTTAGGCTAGTCTTACTACATTCCTTATACATCTCTTTGCCTATTCCCAATCATCTATAGCTTACTAGGTTTGACCCTTTCAAACCTAAAGACCTCTATTATACCCTGACCCATCCCCCTAGGTCCCAAAATATGGATTATAATGTTGAAACTTAGGGTGTCTAGTTTTTAGTGTTATTATCCAAGCCTATTTTTGGTTCTAACAATCAGTTTCTTCCATAGGATAAGTCTTACCCCTTTTCTTTGATTCATTCCTAAGTTTCCCAATGTTAGCCAAATATGAATAAATATACCAAATTTTAAATAATGAGTCTCATATATAAAATACTACATGAGGCATTTTATATTTAACACTTACTACTTTGGCACATTAGACATAATAAAAATCACTCAATAGTATAGCTCAGTTTCTATGCATCACACTTAGATTTGCATGCTTGATCAAGGAAGGACCTAAGCAAAATTCAATCTTACATCAATCATTCATGTTGACTATGCACATTCCCTAAGGGAGAACTACATTAGATATGAGACCCTAACTTGAGGGTTAACATAGGAAACAATCAAAATAATAGGGGTTTTTGATTATGTGATCATTCTTCCCATAACCTAGTTTTTCCCCCTTTTGCTTTTGATCTATTTGTTATTTTCATGTGCACAGACAAGTATAGGTATTGAAGATGGAAACAAACCTACAACAAGTTTTGGTGAATCTTAGTATCTAAAATTTGGTATGTAGGGTCTTCTAGAATAGATGAATAGAATCTAGAAAGCTCATACACACATGGCTACAAAACTGAAACTAGGACTATAATGTTGGACCTCTAGGTGTCCCATTTCTAGCACTCCTATCCAGGTAGAGAATAGAATTTTGAGTCTTATTTTTGATAGTTTGCCCAGCTAGATAAATAAATATCAACCTCTGAATCTTCCATCTTAGTCTAGAACTAGCCAAGTTTTATTTTATTCCCTCTTGTTTGTTATTTTTAGAAATCAATTAAGCACTTATAGATTCAACAAATTAGTAGGTTAATTAAGGCACATTTATTTATTGATTTTCCCCTTAATCTAGGCTCCTTTACTATTTAGGAAATTAACCCCTATAGTTTTCTAAATTTATTAAAACATTTGGTGAACTTGACTTACATCGAATTTTAGCACAAAAACCCTAGAATCCTAGAACTAATTATTTCTAATTTTTAGTAATATTTTCTTGATTTTTCCTAAATTTAAAAATCATAAAACTACAAATTAACTGAGATATTTTCAATAAAATCACTAAAACCTTAGATTATAAAACTAGGTCATCCAATAATAAGCCTACCTATTTACCAATTTTAGATAATTATTTTGTAATTTTTGTAAAATAATTACTTTGTCAACTTATATTTCAAAATTTCAAAATCAGTAGTTTCTTGTGCAAAAATTTAATTTCCAAAATTCTAATTTTTTAATAAATCATTGTGTGATTATTCCATTTCAAAATCATTTTTAGAATTTAAAATTATTGCATAATTTTCAAAAATTCTAAAACCCTAGCTAAAAATCTAAGATTTCCAAACTAGGTCCTCAAACCTCAAATTACCCTCCCTTACAATTTTTAGAAAAATAATTTGAATTTATCACAAATTTTTTGGGTTAGAAAAAATAATTTTCAAAATTTAATATTATTAGTTCTTTGTGCATTTATTTTCTTCGTAGTACTTTTCAAACTTCTCTTTGGTTGTAAAATGGCTACAAAGGCACTTCATCCTTCTTATCCCATAGATAAATTTCTTAATTTTTCTCACAATTATGATAATGAATGGAACAGTATACAAAATTGCATACTAGATAAAAATGTGGAAAATGATTTTATATCTAATGAGGATAATTAGTATTATTGAAATGAAGATTATTACCATGCATACAAAAGTGATAGTGAATAATATATAGATACATCTTCTCCTCTAAAACCTATCTCTTTTGTTCCTTCTTCTCAAAGTAATACTTTTGCTAAATGGGTAAAATACTTCTCACCTCATTCTCCTAGGCACAATTCACAAAGAAATCATGCACTTTCAAATGAACATCTCATTGGTGATGGTTTACTTCTAGGTGAACCCAATCTCTCTCTACCTTTTGCTACTACTATGTTTAAAATACAAAAATATAAATGCAATATAATCAAATTACCAAAGCATAGTTTAAATGATGCATTATGTGTTCCTAACTCTACCCTTTCAAAAGAATGTTCAAATGATAACTCTTCTACTCTTACTTCTCATGTTGAAAATGAAGAAAATTTATATATTCCATCCATGGATACCATGGATACACATGTTATTCTAAAATCCAATGATAACTTATTGCATATTAGAAAGGAATCAAATATTTCTCTTTCACCTCTCTCTATCAATGATGGAAGTAATTATGAGTACAATAATGAACATAAACGAGTATTAAAATGATACTTCAATGTCTTCTATTTCAAATGTAAAAAATAAATATTGTGATAATACATGGAATAATGATGACTACTATGCATATAGTGAAGAATAAAATTCATCTCATAATTCTAAATATTTTCTCACTCCTCTTAAGTCTCAAGCATGCCAAAATGTTTATTCTAAATCTATGAATGATTCTACTTCCAATCATGCACATTTTAATTTTAAATAACATATCTACTACTAATTTAGAATGTGATTCACTAAAACATAAAGATACCAATGAATCCTCCAAGCCACCCTTCACTAATGTAGAACCCAATTCTCACCCATCACCCAAAGAGAATGGTAGCCCACATCCCTCTCACAAGGTCCAAGCTACCATTACTCCCAAGGTTCAAGTGAGCATACCACCTCTTTATGATCTAATTACTAAATGTAGCATTCCTATGGCTAAAATTAACAATCAAATTCAATGATTAAATGAATCACTTCAAGATAGTAATATACCATCCAAAGAGATCATCTCTTTGATGTATACAGTTGGTAAATCACAACACCAAGTACATCTCCTTATGATGGAAAACAAAGATTATAAATCTTAAATGAATTATAATGATCTACATGGTAACCCTATTCCAAAAACATTCATAAAAGTTGTATTGCCTAAGCATCTCCAAACACCATCATTACCTCATGTTGATGGAACTAGAGATCCATTTGCACACCTTCAGGCCTTTTAGAAAGCTTTGCCACCTTAGATAAGTCCTTTAATTTTACTTAAGTTGGTTCAAAAGACATTAGTGGGGGAAGCACAAAATTGGTTCTTTCATTTAGTCCCCATTGGTTAATTACACACATATGATGACCTGGAGGAGGCTTTCATCAATAACTATAGTATAAACATGGGCCCTTTTGTTATATATGAGAAACTTACCATACTACATAAAAATTCTTTAGAGATAGTAAGTGACTACATCTTAATATTTAAGGCTCATTTGTTAAGATTAATATACAAACCAATAGATCTAAAGGTTCAACATATCTTCATCAAGGGCCTTCACTAACATCTCCTTGAGCATTTACTATATCAAATAGATCCTTATTTTATACATTTGTGTTACATAGTTCTAGCATTGGAAAATAAATTGGGATTGATTGAGGTAGATTTAGTTGATTGAATCACTCTAGATTTAATAGTAGCATCTTCAGATACAACTCCTACTACTCAGCATCCACCATGTCCTAGATAATACTAGAGATCATAATTAAAAAATAAAATAGTCAAGAACAAAGATCAAGTTTCCAAAACACCACCCATAGTACGTAATATAGAGAATTACAAACTAACACCACTATAATTTTATTCAAATCGAGATATCCTAACTATCATATTGTCAGCACTACTAATTAGGAGGTTAATCACATTACATTTTATTCATTATAAAATCCACATATTTTACATGGATAGTCATATCGGTCCTTTTGTAATTATCTTCATATCCATGGACATAATATGGATACCTATTTAGGACTTTAAGATTGCATTTCTAGATGTGTTGATAATGGTATAATAGCATTTACATAGGTGGCATAGAGATCTCCTCCATCATGGAACCCTAGACCTCATTCCTCCATGACTGAGTCATCCTAGGACATTCCTTTATAGGAATCATCGGTCACTCATTATGTGTGTCATGTGGTTCCTAGGATAGATTCTCATAGGAGATCTCCTATTCCAAGTATTTAGAAAGTTTGGAAGCCAGTTCATAGAATGCAACCTGCATATAACACTATTATCTAAGGAATACATAATTTAATTCCATATACTTATCTAACACCATCATAGGCACAATAACAAAGTATAGTTTCAGAGAGATATTCACTCCAAGAAGACTTTCCAAGTCCTATTTCACCTAACAATCCATTATGTTTGAGATCAAGTGAGCATTCTCTATAACATAAAGTTTTAACATCACAACCAATCAGATTACATTTTCTAGAGTTATCACACCATACTATAGTTAGTGCATCATATAAAACATCATCTTTAGGATAGGGTCTTACATAACATGAACAATATGGGAACTTATTCACTTGGCTGATAGGGTTCAAATAGTGATATAACATAGTGTGATATAACATACATTCATTTCAGCATCAATTTATAAATTCACTTAGTAGGGAAATGATGGAGCCAAAGGTCTAGCTAACCTTTATATTCTTGAGCCACTCATGGGAAGGTGATACACACATAGTGATATCTTAATTTTCCCTCCTACTAACAATTAACATTCCTAATTCTAGATAGACATCCCTAGCCAAAACTAACCTATCATAATCCAGATCTTACCAAATTAACTGATACAAACCTTTTTTTTAAATCTCCAATTAATTTAACTTGTTTAAACGAGTACCAATATTAGAGTCTATACATTATTTATATCCTATTTATAACCCAATTCACTTTACCAAATCAATTTTACCAATTACAAAAAACCAACAAGATTGTCACTTACATATGATTACAAATCAAACAATTAAATCCAAACATATCCTAAATATCATCTTACCAAATATATAAACATAATAATATCACATATCATACATACCATTTACCAATCATATACAACTTCAACATCAAACATCAAATCAATTATTCCAAACCACAACATTACAATACCAATATAATTTAGAATCTATAATGCACATACACATCATTTTCAAAATCAAAATAGTATCTATATAAAACATAAGTTTTAAAAACATATAAATCATGTCAAGGTCAATCAATCATAGATAGGAGTCTTTCCCTCACTCTCTATCTCACTCTATCCTATATTTTTCATCCCATAATCCTATCTGACACTCAATGACTCTTTGCCTCCTTAAGCTCCTGAATGCCTCCTATACCAATTATCTCACTCCAAAAAATGACCATACACATCATACAAGTCTTCATGTCGCCATTAAAGATCCATATAATCATATAAAATCTTGGAGATCACCACTCCATAATCTAGAGGAGGCATCTTATGCCTATCTTGCTCAACCCTAAGCTCATATCTCTCTCCTACTACCTTAACATAGGTAGTTATAGCCATAGCATCTTGATAAAACAAGTGAACATAAACACCATTTGTAACTACATATCTCTCTGTCAAACCCTCCTCCATATCATCATTAGGAACATGTCATGTAATTTCACATAGTTTAGACTCAATAATACTCTCTTAGAACACATCATCCCCACCACTAACACTAGCATGTGTCTTGCCCTGCATACCCACCACCTCACTTGAGTGAAACAACATTAAACTCCATTATTCATATATAATCTATAATTAATAACAAAACATACATATATATATGACACATTATAAAAACTCATCTCCCACCCTCTGAATTGGCTTAGGCTACTCATATTTAGGTACATCTAGCACACCAACTGGATATAGTGGAGCCCATTCATGCCTTAACCACCATACCATATATGCCTTAGTACACCCCACATCATCTACATCAAGAACATCTATAATCTCATCTCACACATCTAATGTCAATGGTGCCAACTCCACCTTAGCTGATATGGGATGAGTTCCCACTCTCACTGTTACGTATGTACTCAACCATATCCATGTTTTTAGAGGAACATCCTATCAAACTCCAAACTACCTAGTCACACACTCATACTGAAATCACTCATAAAATCTAGAACAACTATCATGTAAACAAAAACTCACTCTCATGTACTATAGCTACTCTCCATCCTCTGACCATCCAAGAAATCCTCTATAGGGCCTCCATCTGATGCCATCAGCCACCAATATATATATATATATAAACCACCTATAAGAATCTATCCTAAGAGATCAAATATACAACTCACTAGTTTAACACTCAAAAAATGGCTATGGATATGCCCAACCCACCTTCAACAATCTAATCAAATGCATAACTACTATATGCTCATAAGCCTAGTAGTGCAATAAAGTGGTTGCACCCACACCACTACTAAAAGACTCCCACATAAATCTATATAAATATCTATAGAAATGAGTGAGCATAGTCTTCCCCCATGAAAACATGGTACCATACATCTCTACCAACTGTCATTACTCACCAAGAAACCTCCTCATCAACATAAATCTATGCTACCAACTACTCATAACAAGTCATGGTGGGTGCTCATCTCCTCAACATCTTCTCAATCCATAGCTCCAATCTCAAACTATTCAATACACAAATGAATCATGATTTAGTCAAATCTTCCCTATATCAAACCAATTTTTTAATAAACTCAAAATTCTACTTGTCCATAACTTAAACTCTGTAACTCCATTTTACAAACCGTTTTATTCCTCAAAATCATGATAATGACACCTTCAACATAAAACAAGACTTCCTCTCTTACCACATTATTTTCCTACCATGACACACACATTTATACAGCTATCTAGTACCCAGATTTGTCCTCACCAAATAAACACCCATTCAAAACATTTAAATAACCTATCCTATTTGATCAAATCACTCTTTCATCCCATTCAATCTATTTTTACCTCATTTTCCTACCATGGCATGATACCTTTGATATATCGGCTAAACCCAAATACAAACTTTGATCCTAATCAACCAAAGATACCATTTACTCTTGATAATTTAATTTCACTAATTCAACAAGGGCCTTTCAATCTATTTGATACATACCAACCATGTTTCTATACATTTCACCACTAGTCCTTACTTTTGGCTCAAGCTCCTCTATCATGGATCTCATCCCTTTCCATAAAAGAGGGGTATCATTCATACTATCCTTATTACCATAGTTTATCCACCATACCTATCTAGTACACAATGGTCCTCACACCTTTAGTAGTCAAATTATTATATTTATCTCAAATCATTTAAGATTTCACAAGTGGTTTAGAATCTAGGGGTCACTTAGTATTACTCAACTCAAATTGGTCAAGATTTCATAATTGGTTTAGACTCCATGGGTCACTTATAATTACTTAGCTCAGATTGATCAATATTTCATAAGTGGTTCAGACTCCAGGGGTCACTTATCATTACTCATCTTATATTGGTCAAGATTACACAAGTGGTTCAGACTCTAAGGGTCACTTAGCATTACTCATCTTAGATTGGTCAATATTTCACAAGTGGTTCAGATTATAGGGGTTACTTAACATTACTCAGCTTAGATTGGTTAGGTTATAGAGTGATTCAAATTACATTAGGGTTACTTAGCATTACTTAGGACATTTAGAGGGATACACCTTTAGTTTACAAATATACATATTATCTAGATATCATATTTAGGGGTATGGCATAGATGTTCATGTCTTTCACTTCTAGGATTATACAGATTGAGATGGTAGGACATGTTATTTTCTTCTTACACGTTTACTAGTATTTTTATCTTACACCCAAACATTGCTCAAGTTTTCATTAGGATAGACCGTATGGTCATCTATAATGATTGATCCATAGTATTACTCAAACCTAGGAGTTGATGCAGGATAAAGGATAGACATTGGTTTTGGACCTTTGAGCACTTCTCAAATCTATTTCAAATTATTTAAATTTAGTATAAGGGGCATCTATTATAGGGATTCCTTATCTTTCCAGACACTACTTAGATTCAGTATGGGGGGCATCCTTTACAGGGATTCCTTCTCTTTTTAGAAAATATTTAGGTTAAGTACAAAGGGTATCTATTACAAGGATCGCTTCTTTCTCTGAGCACTATTTCAATTTTTCAATCCACTTCCATGGCTAAGAATTTGGACCCTTTTTAGCATACTTATCTTCATGTAGGTAAGCCTAGGTATGCATTTTTTTTTCTTTTACTTTATTAAATCATTTCATTACATCTCTAGAATAAAAGGGGGGAAATGTAATCACACTAAATTGGTCAAGCAAACACACATATTATATCTTTTCATGATCTTTTCATAGGAGACTTTGACTAGAGAATATGAGATTTATTCACATTTAGTTAGGTCCTCTCGTCTATCTTATCTTAGTTTTATTACATTCCATAGACATATCTTTGTATATTCCCAATCATTCATAGCTTACCAAGTTTGACCCTTTCAAGACTAGAGACCTATTTTAAACCCTCGCCCATCCCCCCATGCCCCAAACCCCCTAGATAATAGCTCCCAAATATGGACTATAGTACTAAAACCTATGGTCTCTAGTTTCTAGCATTATTATGAAACCCAATTTTGGTTCTAATGGCTAGTTTCTTCCATAAGATAAGTCTTATCCATTTTCATTTATTTGTTCCTAAGTTTCCCAATGTCAGTCAAATATAAATAAAGCTCCCAAATTTGAAATAATGAGTCTCTTATATAAAACACTACACAAGGAATTTTATATATAATACTTACTACTTCAGTACATTAGACATAATACAAATTAGTCAATAGTATAGCTTCGTTTCTTTGCACCACACATAGATTTGCATGATTGATCAAGGAAGGGCCTAAGAAAAATTCATTCGTGCATCAATCATGCACATTGACTATGCATGTTTCCTAAGGGAGAACTAGATGAGATCTCAGACCCTAACTTGAGGGTTAACTTAGGTAGCAATCTAAATAGTAGGGGTTCTTAATTATGTAATCATTCTTCCCCTAGCCTATTCACCCCCCCCCCCCCCCCCCCCCCCGCCTTTTCTTTTGATCTATTTGTCATTTTCATGTGCATATACAAGTATAGGTACTAAAGATAGAAACAAACATACAACAAGTTTTTGTGACTCTCAAGATCTAAAATTTTGTATGTAGGGTCTCTTGGAATAGATGAACAGAACCTAAAAAACTCAAAAAGCTCATACCTACAAGACTACAACACAAAAATTAGGACTATAGTGTTGGACCTCTAGGTGTCCCATCTTTAGTGCTCCTGTCTAGGTATAAAATAGAATTTTGGGTCCTATTTTTGATAGTTTGCCTAGCCAATCTAATAAGTATCAACCTCTAAATCTTCCATCTCAATCTAGAACCAACTAAGTTTTATTCTCTTCCCTCTTGTTTGTTATTCTTATAAATTAATTAAGCACTTCTAAATTCAAAAAATCAATAGGTTAATTAAGGTACACTTATTTATTAATTTCCCCCTTAATTGAGACCCATTTGCTATTTAAGAAATTAACCCATATAGTTTCCTAAACTCATTAAAAAAACCTTCACCATTGAATGTGGGAACACTCTCGGTAGAATTAGGGGGTATATCATCATATGCATTTAGCTGTAATGGATTTTTAGTGTTAAAGGTTGGGAAGGCATGCTACCTAAACATATTATCCTAAATTTCCTCTTCACTCTATTGATCTTCTTGGATTTAAAATTCCTTTTGTTCTTCAAAGGTTAAGATAGGTTGAGGATTTGAACTTTAAGAGGAATTTCAGGTTGAAGGAGTGGGTTTATGGGATTGATACCTCTGCTAGTAGATGACTTAGTAAGGACCATTACTTATGAACATAATAACTAGTAAAAATGGCCTACAACCTGATATTTCTTTTAATGGAGTCACCAAATGCTAAGTAAAACACCATATGTAGTTGTCATGTTGTCAAGACTAGTATTCAACTTGACAAGATGTCTTTAAGACAATTATCCCATCGAGTATGCCATAAATGTTCTCACTAAATATTGCACCCTAGATTTTGTTTTCAATCTTACTCTAAGATTTGGTCAACATTGTAGTACCTATATATGTCTATGTTGCCTACAATAGAGGTAAACCTCTAGGTTTAAGGGTTAGCTCCCCAGATTGATCTTTACTTTCTTATCACCTATACTAACTATTTCCTTGGATGAAAAAGGATAAAAGTAAACATGGAAATAACATAATCTAATGAGGTGATAAACTAGAAATATCTCCACTAGACTACCATAAAATTTCACTATGAAACATGACCTACAACATTAGTCTCAAAATCCTAAATTACTCTAAGATTAGTATTTCAATCATAGAGGTGATATGAATTGGAATACTCAAGGTGAGTGAAATAGAGGTTAGACTATAGACACCAAGGATAATTTTACACTTGAATATAATAAAACATGGTAGATACACTTCATGTGACATTTTAGAGTGAGAATTACTTGCACTAAACATGAAATGATAAAGAGAAGGCAAAGATAGATACTTATCGGTGGACACTTCACTATAGATAAATCCACACACTTAGACAATAAATTCATGAACTTAAAAATAGATTGAAAATATTATTTCAAATTAAAATTTCCATATAAAACCATCATGACTTCTCCATAGTAGGTGTGGAATAGATCACAAAAGATAAAATAGTTTACATTTATAGAGTATGTGAGAATAGAGAGGAGTGGATCTAAAGGGTCATAAGAATAAGTGTCAACTAATGAGGACTAGTTACATTATAGAATAATGAAGTGGAGAATGGATTTTTGGAAGGTATTATTGGAAAAGTGTCTATATGAAGTATGAAAAAATCCTCAAGCTATCATAGGGTCTACTAATGGCCTTCTTAGAAACCGGCTTCATGATGAAGCATCTCTTGACTACTCAAAACCAAATTTAGGAGATTTGAAATACATGCATTGTATTAGGGGTGGTTGGAAACATTCCATGATAGTCATCAAATGTTTCCCTAATTTTTATCCATCTCCATGACACTTGTACTCACCATCTATAGTCATTCATTAGTTTTGTAGGCCTCATTCTTCACATTTATCATCCAAATGACCTTTAGTTTCTGAGCCAAATCCATTGAAGAGGTGTTGAGACACTTGTATAGAGTCTATTTTCCTTCCACTTCATGGATTAGGATTTTAAAATACCTAAAATTGGACCTCTCATATTATTAGTAAGCAATCACTCTTCATTTGCATTAGCTGTCCAAGACTACTTATGATGAATGAGTTAGCAAAGATGTTTATATGCCTATCTATTGTCATAAATGGACATATGGAGTAATAAAAAGTCCCACTTGACTTCCCAAAATGATTATTATTTTTTATATCTTCCCTAAAACTATAAAACACAATAAAACATACAATAAATCCTATTTTTCCCTTGTTGATACAAGTGAATGTATAAACTAAATGGATGGGAAGAATACTGAGAAAGTTATCAACAAGTCCAAATTAATTTCTAGGCCATACTATACCTCTTGAGTGAATTTCCTTTTCATATTTTCTCCATTGAGTTTTTAGAGAGTTTGGCTTTTTAGGGATGGTTCATAAAAACCAATATTCTAACCTATGAAAAAAATCCATTGAAATAAAATGTAGGACCTCCTTTAAATCTCTCTAAGTTCTTAAATCACCATGACAAATATCTATACATGTAATAATGTTTGAAGCTAGCCTATCAAGCTTTATAATGCATTCTAGGTACCCCTATCATGGTTTCAAGATAATTTAACCATGTTTTTGTAACTCCCAACAAAATTATGGCTTTAATAAACCTTATGTCTCCTCTTTAAGGCTCCCAAGTGGATTGTAATGGTCATATGGTCCTAGAAAAGGACTTGAGCAACATTAAAGATTTAGGCCCAGTCTAGGCTTGACTATATATCTAGGTTCATGACCACTTGTGAATTATTATAACATATACATGTGATTATTATAAATATTTTACCTTCATAACATCCTTCTACCTCATCCAACTATGATTAAAGACTCCTCATGTCATCTTTCTCTCATTCACATATCGTTCTTACAGTCTTTTCTTGACTGGGAGTGTCCTTTATTAGAGATAAAATAGAGGTAACTTAACCTATTTTTATGGATAATATTAGGTCATGGGAGTTAAAATAGGTATTTATGACATTATGTACAAAATTATAAGGTCATATCACATTTCCAAATCCCTCAAACTCCCAAATCCCTCAAGACTAGCTCATAATACTTGATTGTGTAGGTACTTTATACTGACTTTAGGTTAAATGTTTAAAACTTAGTCCCTACCCTATTTCCTTGATTTGAGCACCATGTGAAGTTGATTTCAAAAAATTTAATTTGGTTTCAAACATGTTCAATTTCATACACTCATGCTAAATTTATCAACATACACTCTCCATTTGACTAGGACTAGTCTATCTACTATAGCAAAATGTGTTGATTAGGTCACTTATAGGTGACAATAAAAGAGACTTTAAAGGCATGTGTGTGTGTGTGTGTGTGTGTGTGTTTTCATTATACCTGAGCACTTCATTTCTTCCCATTTATCATTTTGTTATCATTAGGTCAATTTCACTTGAGTAAACACCTATGCATGTATGGTTCTCAGCTTCTTGTCTTTAACCATCCACAATCTGTGGGTCTATATTCAATATGTAAAGACTCATGTAGGTGATTATCTATGTATGAAAACTATGATTTCAACTCCTTTGATTTCTTTTTAGGTCATCAGATCATCCCACATTTGTATAAGTTCATTGTATGCCATTAAGACCATAGTTTCAATTAATATTATAGGTCATTATAGATTAGGTTACTTTTAGTCCTTTTAGCACAATGTTCTATGAATGTCTTAGGTCAAAACCTACCTAAGTTAGAAAACCCTTAAAACCCACTCTCTCTTGGTAAATAAACCATTTTATTTTGTCAAAATATTTCACATACACTTGGGATACATCATGGGAACACTTAAACTTGTCTATACCTCAACACATTCTAATATGGAAGGATAAAATGTAAGGTAGAATCCTCATTCAGAGATACTAAGGTAAAGTATCTCAAAAGTAACTTTCTTAGCCTATGAACATGGTTTTAGGTCTATATGCATATGATATTCTCACCATGATACTTATATATCCTTCTAGACCTATTTAAAGGTGTCAAGTGAGATCAAAAAACTATATTTCAACATTCTTTAGTTCTCTATGTATTTAATTCAAACCATTGATGAAGTTGTCTATAGGTACTATTGTAGGATATAAGACAATGTGTGTTAGGTTAGTTTTTAAAACCAATATATAACCTTTTTAATATATTAAAATCATTATTTTCACATCATAATCATCTTAACACTTTGAAATCTTATTGTCTTATCACCATGATTATGCAATAATTAATTCCACCTGATTATAGATGATTGTTTACAAAGAAGTCCAACTATTTGTATAATTTGACTATTCACTCCATCAAGAGATGAATTTGAGACCAAACCTCCTTAGGATAGATTTATCACTACAAAATAAGAGATAAACACAACATGTTACCTTTGTTTTGAAGTCACTACAGGAGAGAGAACCCTTTTCAACTCATGACACTTGTTTGTAGACTATGATGTGTGAGCTAGGAATTTGACTCAAGAGAGGATGATTAGTATCATGTTAGTTTTAAAATGAAAAAAAATGAAAGAACCACAATAAATATCATAACATATATATTTATAGGTACTAGGGTGAGCTTAATAAAAAAATGAAAATCAAAACTAAAAAATAAAGAAAAAAAAGAATATTTCACTGTCCTTGGATGCTCCAGATGCTTGTTGTAGTGGATTGCTCGGCTTGTGCTCATGAAGTCTTCATCAAAGGAGGATTGGCTATCCCCTATTCTCTTTGGAACCTTATGGCTTTGTCTTGGCTTAGATAAATATTTTATCATAACAAATTTGGCATGTGAGAGCTCTTGGAATCAATTTGAAATGGTAACTTTACACAAATTAAGCTTAAAATTCAATAGGCAAGGCCTCTTGTTTATAAATTTTTGAGATTTCTTAGAATCAACCTAAACTATCCATCTTGAGATAAATATGTATGGTTAAGGATTAATTAATTTTTTTGGAATGAAACCTTTAATTATCCTTATTATGAAATTTTAAAAAGGGGCATTGAAGAGGCATGGAGGGTCATTATGAGGCATGGGAGACCCATAATCTTGATATTTGTGGCATTTATGGCCTAGGGATGTCTTCCCAAGATATGAGGTCACCTTATGATGTAGTTATTTAATATTATTTTTTAAAAACAATTATTCAACAATTCTCCATTGAATTATTAATTAGGCTCTAATTTGGTTTTATTAGCTCTTAAGCATGATTAAGCACTTTGTGCACAAATTACTCAAATTGATCAGAATGTCTTATTATTAGTCCAAATTTTGATTAGATTGGAGTTGAAATTCAGTTTTAGATGGGTTAGAACCATATTACCATTTATGATGTTTCCAAAACCAAATAACAAAGGCATGTGTCTTATATAAGAGATTTGATAGGAAAGAGCAATCTAGAGTACCTAGGTGCAAAATTGGCATTTTGACATGGAATGATCTGATCAAAGTTAGATGGCCCATAAATTGCATTTCCCAATTTTATAATATTATAGCCAAAATAAACACTTCAATATGTCATTTTCAACTCATTTAATCCATTTTAGTATTTTTAGGCTAAATTGTGCATTTTGAATGGAAATTGGTCAAAAGTCTGATTAGAGGTTATCGATGGCCAAAATAGGTATCTAAAATTTACCCCTATTTGGGAAGGCAGTGAAACATATAAGCACAATAACATCTTCTCAAATAATGAAAAGTTTAGGAATACCTATAACTACAATTATGATAAACTAACTATATAATGCCCCCTCAAGGGAATGGTTGGCACAAGTAGGTCGGCAAATAGCCCCTTGATAAAAAAAAATGAGGGGACCAAAGAAATAAAAGATGATGGAGTGAAAAACATAATTATTTTGAAAAAATAGTAAAAATCACTAATAATGTAAGTGGGATAGTGTACAATGGTTTTCCCAAAGGCAGTTATAAGTATTGTACCCTGATAGTGGTAATGTGGTATGATAACATTATGATTTTGTCAAAGGTGGTTATAATAATTGAGAAGACGGAGATTTCCCAATTAGGATAGACAAAAAAGATAACAATGTGCCCCTATATGGGTAGAAAACATAAAGTGGTCACAATATAATGATTTTCCTAAAGGTGGTTATAATAATTTAGAAGATGGAGCTTTCCCAATTAGGACATATAAAAAAGATGACAATGTGCCCCTGTATGGGTAGAAAACATAAAGTGGTCACAACATAATGATTTTCCCAAAGATGGTTATAATCATTGAGAAATGTAGGTGGGATGGTGTACAATGATTTACCCATAAGTGGTTATAATCATTGGACCTCGATTATGGAAAACATGATAAAATTGGTTTAGGATGATGATAGCTTAACATAAAGGGTAATGATGAATTATAATAACCTACTAATAAGGAGATGATTATTTGAACTAATAAAAGTTGAAATTCATTCATGGTTAATTATTCTATTTGGGATATGATTAGGATTGAATAAAGATGTCAGTGTTGAAGATATGCCATCATTGCTAAATAGTCTTCTTGAAGTTGAGGTTTGTTTTAGAACACGTCAGTAGGCATCATGGTATAAGATCATGAAGACTTGGCCAAAATATGCATAAGGACTAACTCCTGAAATCTAATAGTCAAATAGAAAACAATGTACCAATGATGAAAACCATGATGATAATATAAACATATGAATATGAATGGATTTGTGTATAAGTGTGGGAAAGGAATCACCCAATGAAAAAACATAGACTAAATCAAGGAAATAGTGCTAAGATCAAACAAATAGGTAGAAAAACAAATAAAATAAGTAGAAACAAATAAACAAATAATACAATAGAAACCATATGAACATTTCCCCTAGAAAATAGGTGAAAACATAACAAATGTACAAAATGGGGGAATAAAAGAAATGGAAGGGGGTGGCTGAGCTATCTCCATATGCACTAGGCAAGTGAAGGTTGCTTACATAGTTTCATGGATGTAATATCCAATAAAAAACTTTAGACCAAATGTAGTTCCCCCAAAGAATGAGAAGAATGTGATAATTGATGAAAATAAATAGAATAGATGTAATAGAAGAATAGGAATGTTCTTATAAAATGGTAAGTGTGTGAGAGAAAAAGGCCAAAAAGGATGGGGAAACTAAGAAACAAGTGATTTTGCTTGCAACTTAATAAAGGTTTTTAGAATCCTTAAGGCAAAGAAGAGGTCGAAAAAAAATTCTAATGATTTTAAAAATCATTTTGGAATTTTGGAAGTATCTCAACTTGATCAAGGATGATGAGACACTAAATGGTTTAATCTCATAAAATGGTGAAAGCATTCAAACTTATGTTTCTCAACAAAAATGGTGAGAGAATTCAAACTTAAGTTTCTTGTAAAATGGTGAGAGTGTTCAAACTTAGGTTGCTCACAAAATAGTGAGAGCATTCAAACTTAGGTTGATCACAAAATGGTGAGAGTGTTCAAACTTAGGTTGCTTGTAAAATAGTAAAAGCATGGTAAAAAGGGTGACTAAGATGACCTTAACAAGTATCGATCACTACCTACATAGTCTTAGAGTAGGACCTCAAGTCACTATAGTTCAACCCTTATAATGGAGGAATTTGACTAGTGTAGTAGTCAATTCAAACAAAATAGGCATAATTGGTAAAAAGGCATAGTATGGCATAAGAAGTGGCAAGTTAGTATATCAAGGATCAATAAACAAATGTTACCCCTAGTTTTCCCATAGGCAATTATAACTAGGACACAATCGTATGGATCAATAGTACTAATTTTTCCAAAGGTGGTTATAATTAGTAGCAAGAATGGTGATAAGAAAGGAATAAAAAACAAAGGATGTAACTATTGAAACTTATATCATACTACTCCAAAATATGATCTCTATTTGAAATACTTGAAAAAATTGATCAGATTCCTTAGTGCTAAAAATGTGTAATGAATGGAAAAATACCAAGGTTAAATGGACTAGGCTTTAAAACATGTTTGGTCGATAGAACATAATGGTAAAGTAGATGGAATGTGATAAAAGGAATGATAAACATGATATTTTTGCAAAGAAGATATTTGTACAAATAAGAATAGTGATAAAATGGAACCATTGAAATGTTCCTTATAGACAATACACCTTGGTGCTTAAGCATAGTACTACCTGAGGTGAATAATATTCATCAACTCAAGAAGTTCATCTCTATCTGGTGTAGTAAGCTTGTATGCTCCTGATCTATAATCTATAGTAACGATGAAAGGCCCTATCTAATTTGGTTTGAATTTACCTTTATGCTTCTTCTTATCCATGGTATTATTTTAGTTTTCTTTAAGAACAAGATCACCAAGTTCAAATTTTCTATACTTGACACATTGATTATAGTGGATTTTGAGTCAATTTTGATATGCCTAAAGATTATTGATCACAACTATGCATTTGTCATCAAGTAGGTCTAACTCTTGCAAGTGACCTACTTGATAGTCATGATCATTTAGGACATGATTGAAATATATTCATAGTGAAACAAACTCAACCTCAATAGAAAGGATGACTTCTATACCATAAACAAGTGAATATGGAGTGGCTCTTGAGGATGATTTCTATGAATGCCCAAAGGTTAAGGAATATCTATAGGTGCCAATCATGATTGGCATCATGTATAATATTTTTGAGAATATCGACAATGGTTTTGTTCAATGCTTCGACCTAGCCATTACCTTGAGGATAATATTCTATATAAAAATATTATGTGATTTTATAGTTGGTACATAGCTAGTCTACATCCTTATTCTTGAATGATCCTCCATTATCAGATATAATTTTAGAAGGGATATCATATTGGTAAATGAGATGGTTGAAGATGAATTTGGAAATTTTATTTCCAATCACATAAGTGAGGGGTATAGATTCAGCCCACTTAGATGAAGTGGGGTTAATCTTCCTAATGAGGTCAAATGCCCATATAGAAAATGGCCATGGTGTCAACATTGGTTTTAGAGTTTGTGCTGGGACATGAATCATATTAACATGTCATTGAAATTTGTCACACTTCTTTACATATGCAATTGCATTTGTGTCCATCATGGGCCAATAATAACTATTATGTAAGAGCTTTTTAGATAGGACTACCCTACTAGAATGAGCTTGGCATACTCCTTTATTAACTTCTCTTAACACTAGCATAGACTCTACCAAAATTAAACAACAAAGTAGAGTTTCATCCAAAATGTGGTAGTAAAGGGTGGATCCAAGTAGAGTATAATGAGTGGAGTGATGGATAAAGGATTTGGCTTATTTTTGGGATAGGTTAGGTGGTATAACTTGGTCATGAAGGTACTTGTAAGGGTATAAGTACCAGATAGAATTAAGACCAATAGTATCACAAATGATTACAACTATTGAAGGTTCATGGGTTGGTACAAAAAAATTATCAACAAGAAACTAATATTGTCTAGCTTTGTCTATTTGTTGAATCAAAGAGCCAATAGTAGTCATGGCATCTATAGTTCTATTACTAGCCCTTGGTATATGCTCAAACTAAATGTTAGTAATTTTTCACTTGAGAGTGTCAACCATAGCTTTATATGAAACCAAATTGTCATATTTGGTATAAAAATGGTAAGTGACTTAATTGATGATTAATTGAGAATCACCATAAACCTTTAGATGAGATATATTCCATTGTACTACTTATCAAAGTCTTGCAACAAGTTATTCATAATCAACCATGTTGTTTGTATAAGGAAAACTGATAATGAATGATTTTGGGATTAGATCCCCTTGTGGTGTAATAAATAAGAGGCCTACCCTCGATCCCTATGAAATAAATGAACCATCAAAATATATATTCTAGTGTTTCTCCTTAAGAGGTGTGTCAATGATGGTCATTATGGATTCATCAAGAAAATGAAATGTGAGTGGATTTGTGTCTGCAAGGGGTGCTTCAGTAAGTTGACCTATAAGGACCTGTCTTTTGATTGCCTTTTGATTGACATACTCTATGTCAAAATCACTAAGAAACATGATATATTTGGCCATTATACCTTATAAATATATTTTTGATAGTAGATAATTGAGTGTTAGGTTGTGGAGCTAAAAGCTTCAACTGTTGTAGACATGGAGGAGGTTGTTGAGTTTCAAAATTACCGGCATTGGTAGTGTAACTAACGTCAATTACATATAGTGCATAAGGAAACCGACATCAGTGAGATGTCAGCCGATGTCGGTCAGCACCAGTTAGATAGGGACTGATGTCGGTCGCCTGTGTGTTTTAGAACTGTTCGTTGCACGAATAGTTGGTTAGTTGAACTGAGTGTTTGCATGTTAAAGGGCTAATTATAGTCTCAATCTGCATGTATAATTATTGTAATTAGAGGTCTATTTTTGTATGCATGGGATTCTATTTAAAGGCCCATGAGGCATGAATTGTAATTAAGAAGGCAAGTAAAAGCACTGAAGTAAGAAAGCAAGGTCAAGGAGATCTACAAGGTGTAAGGTCAAGGAGATCAGTTGAAGCATTCAAGGAGGGGATAACAACTCAGGTTGTTGAGTTGGTTGTGGTTTAGCAAGGGAGAGAGGGAAGAAGTCCTTGAGGTGTGGGAAGCCTTTGAGGTGGAAGAAGAAGTGGCATCTTCTTTATTGTATTTTCTTCTAGTAGTATTTAATACAAGAGTGTGTATTGTCTCTCAAATTCTTTGTTGTTTCAAGTTTCTAGTTACTTAATCATTCTGGTATAATTCCATGTTTAATTTCTTATAATAAAAGCAATCAATTGTGCTTCCTTGGAGGGGTTCCTAACATTGAGTGGATATACTTTTAAAATGACCATGGTCTTATTATTCAACATGTAATGGTGTAGTTTCTAAGCTACAAAGATGATGGCTAGACAAGATTTTTCAATATGCACATAGTTGTGTTCATATATGACCAAGGTATGGCTTAAATAGTATAATACATGCTCTTTTAATTTATTATCATGTTGAGATAAAATTTTCCCCAAGGCATTTTTAGTAGCTGATAGATACAATAAGAATGGCCTTCTTGACATAGGAGGTAACAAAATATGTGGATTAACTAGATAGTCCTTGAGTTGTTGAAAAGCTATTTGGCATTAATCATCCTAGTGAAATGTAACTTCATTATTTAGAATATGTGTAAATGGATGATACTTTTCTACTAGTTGAGAGATGAAGCATTAGATTAATTGGATCTTGCCTTACAAACTATGGAGTTGCTTTAAATTGGTTGGTGGTGGTATCATGGTGCTAGCATGGACTTAGGACAGATCAACTTCAAGGCCTCTATGAGACACAATGAAGACAATTAAATTACTTAAGGTTACTCTAAATACACATTTCATTGGATTGAGTTTGACTTTTTACTCTTGTAATCTTTCAAATATCCTATGTAGCACTGTCACATGGTTAGCCCTAGTCTTAGATTTTCCTAATATGTCATCGAAATAGTCTTCAACAATATCATGTATCATATCATGGAATATGACAATCATGGCCCTTGGATATGTATCTCTAACATTATTAAGACCAAATGACATTACCTAATAAAAAAAAATTCCTCATGGAGTGGTGAATGTTGTTTTATGTTGGTCTTCTAGTGTTATTATGATCAAGTTATATCTTGAAAATCCATCCATGAGTGAAAGCATTTCATAACCTACTATGGAGTCAATGATCATATCAATATTAGGCAATGGAAAGTCATCCTTAGGAAAAGATTTTTTTATGTCTTAGAAATTATTATAGATTATGATTCCTTTAGGCCTTTTGATAATAAGTATAACATTAGATATCTATTTTGAGAAGTTAATGGAATAGATACATCCTGCTTCTAAGAGTTTTTCCAACTCTCTCTTTACCAAGACAACAATGTGAGGATGCATCTTATATATATTTTGTTTCATTAGTTTGGAATTAGGATTGACCATAAGGTGGTGCAGAACCAAGGTGGGATCCAAACCTAACATGTCAAAATAATTCCATGTAAAGACATCTACAAATTCTCTCAATAGAGTTGTAAAGACTTCACATTCCTCCTCAGTGAGGGACATGCCTAATTTTATCCATTTTAGGTCCAATGGAGTCTTGATGTTTACCTCTATTTTATATTTAACTAGAAGGGTAAAACTATATTCTAGGATAGTAGGCAAAGACTTGAACTATTAGACTATATCAGGGTCCTTGACTAGGGCTTGCTCTTCAACATCTCCTAGGCATGATAAATTTGAGTCCCAAAATGGGAGATCTAGCCATATGATAACAATAGTCAAAATTTCTTAAAGAATTAAATAAAATACTTGTTTTTTTGCAAAAATAAACTTGGATCCATAGGCAAGTTCATCATTGGCAGTCTCTTGGTCTAAATTTGAATAAGAATGAACACCCCCATCTAATGGCACCTAAAATAGGTTTTTACCACTAGACTGGCCTTTATCTTTACTTTTTCCCTCATCAAAAAGTGCCTCAAAGAGGTTTTCACTTTGGGACCTCAATATTTTTTTATTTTTTTTTGGCTAAGGGTGTTTACCTGCTCTCCAAAATAGGCTTCAGGATCTAATGTAATTAAGAATCCTGATTTATAATATCCCAATATAATGTTGTTTTTAAGGCCTAAAAAGTCTAGAATGCCTCATCATTTTAAAACTCATCAATTAGGAAATTAGATTCTTCTTAGTCCCATTCTATCAGTTGGGAATAATATAATGGAAATGGGTTGTGAATGAATGTCTGGGGCAACAGTATAAATGGTATTGTTATTAAATAGGTTAGTCTCAGCTAGGTCATCAAAGGTGAGGCTATGATCAAAATCTACTTCACTGTTGGTATCATCATCACTAGCCACTGATGATGGAACTTGAATAAGATATGTGGGGTCACCCCCAGGTGGTTTAAATCCAAATCCATAGGGTCTTTTGTATTTAGTCATAGAGATTGGTTCAATGGTTCCTTGTTGATTTGGTTTGAGGCCTCTTCTTTCATAATCTTGATGCCCCATGATCCTATTGGGAATAGGATACTTTGTACTTTTATAACAAATAGCTTGGTTGTCATTATACAACCATGATTTATTCCCTTCAAGAAGGTCTACTTCTAGGCTAGATGTTGGTACAAACATGATAGGTCCCTTATCTTTCTTCTTTTATTGCCAATGCATATGTGGGGTAACTTTAGGCCATCCACAGGTTTTTGGATTCTAAGGAAGATCAGCAATATGGAAAGTATCATGGGTCACATTTTCCCCTAGGCCATTATCTAAAATGGTGAAATGATTAGAAGCTTCATTAGGTGGCATGTGAGAAAGGGAATCCAAGATATTAGGATCTATGGAATTATCCTATGGATGATCAATAAGTATGGCCTTTCCTTTATCCTACTTGGAACCTGGATTCATGTCATATTTGTAATTGTAACTTTGAAACTTAGCCTCAAGATGATTTTAGTGTTCATATTGGTGTAAATATCTTGGAATATTCACTTCCATCCCTAAGTGGGAGGACTTGATACATTGGTGAAACATTGATGGGACTACATGAATCTCATGTAACAAAGGCCTACCTAGAAGCATATTATATGATAACTCAAGATCAAACACATGACAAAATGTATCATGGGTCAAAGGTCTAATGATAATTGGTAGGATAATGGTGCCTTGTGATTCTCTTTCCTGATTATCATAGGATTTTATAGTTATCATTTCTGGCTAGAGATTTACCACTGTGTACCCAAGAAGCTTGATAAGCTTTAGAGACACTATGTTGAGTCTTGATCCATTTTTTATAAGGACATGTTTCACTTTATGACATTTTATATAAAATTATATTCATAATGGATTATTATAGAGTGGGTCAAGGGAAGACATATCACCTTGGTTGAAACTGACTTGTTAGTCTAGAGATATGTGTGCAACCAAAGCTTGAAATTTATCTAGGGATATGTCATTGGCAATAGTGGATTGAGTTAAAAACTCATTCAAAATGTTCTTGTGGATTGTTGATGTTCAAAATAAATTTAAAATATAAATTTATGTTGGTGTCTTCTATAGTTGTTCCATAATATCAAACTTCTTATCTTGGTCAATAGTGAATGGTTTATTTTGAGGCTGAATGGTTGGTTGGATAAAAAGCAAATTGGTAGATGGTTATGGGCTTGGGATAGTAATCTTTGACCTCCAAGTTGTGATTTCACAATTAGGATTAGATGTTAGACCATGATTTCTAATACATTTTGGGAATGGTGGAGGACCAAATAGGACAAGTCTTGACTGTCGGTGTACTTGTATGTGGTTACGTGACAAGGGTCAATTATCAGTATATGATCTAAAAGTGGGAGTCTCAATTTGCTAGTTTGCCTATGTGTAGTCCCAGGTCAAAGAAAGATTATTAATGCAATTTGGTTGAGTGGTATTGCTTATTAGTTGTCTATAATGATTAGTTCTCAATTTTGGATTAATGGAGATGGTATTAAAGTTACCCCCTACAATATGACCTATAACCATATTATAGTCATGTGCAACTAAATGTTAGGTTTTTTGGTTATTACTATTTTGACCTTTGTTTTTCCCATAGTTTTAATGTTTTTGGTTTTGTTATTGATTCTATTGATTCTACTATTTTGGCCTTTCATTTTGATACCATTGATTTTTTTCTCACTGATTGGTGTTATTGTTGTTGTTGATTGTTATGTTACTATTATGTGTTATGTTGGGGAAAGGGGTTTTGATAAATCCCAATAGTTTTATTGGAGGTATAAGTACCATTATCTAATGTTATCTCCCCATTAACCAACATATTCTCAATTAAATTCTTGATTTATACACATCTTCATATATTATGCCCATTGACCCGATGGTATTCAAAAAAAATATTTTCATGGTACCAATCAGGATAAGGAATGCCTTGTGGATAATGCTTTGGTAGAGGTTAACTAATCAGATTAGCAGCAACAATTTTGTAAAATACATACTCAATAAGCTCTCCTAGTCACTAAAGACACGATGAGTAGGCATAGTTCTCCTTAGAAGAGGGGTTTATAATGGTAAAGGTTGTTGTATTTTTTGCGTTAGTCTTGATTATTGTGATTTCAACATTGGTTGGAGAGGTCATTGGGTAGGATTAATCTAAAAATGTGGTGCAAATGATGTTTTCACTATTTGGACATGATGTGACTCAGTTACTCCATTACCCATAACATTCCTATTGTGGTTGAATTGCTTTAGTCTATCTTGGTTATTGATATGTGTTGGTTGTGAGGCTTGCACTTAGATTAGACATTATTTTTGGCCACTTCCTTGATTGGTACATTGATTTTGATTAGTTGACATAATCTTGATGATCCATTTATTAATAAGGGCTCACTCAATCAGCAAGCCTTTATTGATGATCTCTTTGAAAGTATGTGCACATTGTAGTTCCAGATGATAAGCTATCTCACAATGAAATTTTTTAGTAAACACATTAGCTAATTATTTATCTAGTAAACTATAGGTAAATCAGCTTGCAAGGGCTCTCCATCATTGTAGATAACTTGAAAAACTCTCACCAACCTTTTGTTTTACTTTTGTTAAGTCAACCAATGAAATCTCATGTTTAAGATTATAGGAAAAGTGTTGCATAAATTTATCCAAAAGATCATCAAAATTTATTACTAAATTATTGGACAACTTTAAAAACCACTCTAAATCTTGTCCAACCAAGCTCCTTGGAAATAACAACAAAAGGTATATATTGTTATATGCCACTAGTTGACATATGCCAAATGTTTTGGTTAAATGGGCCTTAAGGTCACCTTTCCATTTATATTTGTTAAATTTTGGTAGTTCATATTCTAAAAGGAAATAGTATCTACAAGTACTCCATGTTGAATGGATAAGAACACACATCATCCAACTTGAACTTTTTAGTCTATTTCCCAACCTGAATGGTAGAAATTGCATCCTTCATCTATTGCAATCCTAGGGATAGGAAACTAGAAGGAACATTGGTTTGAGGGAGAATATTGGTTTGGGTAGATGGTTGGGAGGTCACAAGTGAGAAACTTTAACTAGGGTATGCTGGAGATATCTATTTGGGTACATTGGTTTGGTTGGGAAATGGACCAATAATATGCAACATGGATTAGGATGTACTTGGAATTGCACATTTGGTTTTGTAAAATTTTGGTTTGGGTTGGCTATGAAGGTTTGAATTAGAGGATTTTAGGGTTTGGATGGAGGTATATAACTATACTATGCCTGCTATGGTTGAAAATTGGAATGCTTCCACCTAATCAAATCTTTATATTGAGTGAGAACTTATGGATCAAGACCCTATCTCTAAACTTGTAGCACAATTTGAAGTGATTGCTATCTACTAGGCACTTGAGAAGCATGGGAGCCTCCTTGTTGCATGAATACTTGTTGGGAAGTGAAATAATGTTGAATATTTGACATCTATAACTAACTAATATTTACACATTTTTGGCTAGTCATCATTTAGTTTTGGATTGGTATACTAGTCTATGACTGAGGAAGTGTATTCACCACTACTTGACAAGGTGGAATATTAGTTTCCACTCATTGAGTTTGTAATATATTCAACCTCTATTCTTTTGGTACATTAGACTGTTCCCACCATTGTGGAATACTACTCATCCCTTATTGAGGAGGAGTAGGATTCGTCACATTCTATTTTTGAGGTGTTACATTGGGTGTTATTTGACTACTTAATCCTATTTGTTGCATGGTTGATGAAGTAGCTAGTTGAGGTTGGGATGTAGAAACTCCTACTTCTTGGTATGATGGTCTAGTTCATGATATTAACTATAGACACATGTTATTGACTAGTTTTTTGTGCATTAGTTCCACTTTGATATGGATTGGATATTGCTTTCACATTATCCACTATATTTTGCTCATTATTCTATGTAGAATTAGAAAACACTTCTTCAATAATGGGCATATACATCAATTTGTCTACCAAAGTGTTTTTAAATAATGGGTCTAAACTCTAATTGTCTTGACTAGTTAACCCTATCAAAACTCTTATTGAAGGAACTAAGTCAATAAGAGGTTTGCTCATCATGGTCATCTAATTAAAATTATGTGCTAGATTTAGGTAGGTTTGATATGCCATTAGCATTTGGTTAAAGTAATCTTCCATGATGTTTTTTACTATTTTAGTCATATTAGGGTCTTGGTATGTTATTTGGACTAGAGCCAAAGGATCACTAGAAGAATCCTATTGATCATAGATTATGTTTTGGGGCATTCTTACTAGGCTTGGTAAATTCTCATGAGGGAAGTCTACCAGAAAAAATTCCCCTAACTCTATGGCTCTAACCAAAATCTCATATTTAGTCTCCAAAAAATGATGCTTAAATAAAAATGGATCATAAGTGGAAGGTGTATTAGTAGAGATTGACTATTGAAGAACCAGTTCATCAGTTGTGCGTATTATAGCTAGGTATTATATATTTTGTTCTTGGTCTTGTTTTAAATAAGGTGGTGTATTAACAAAATATTTATCCAATATATCTTGGATTGTTTCCCCTAATTGAGTATTATAAAAGGGATATGGATCTATCTCATAAGCAATATTATCTATGTAGGGGTCTTGCATAATTTATTCCTATGTAACCACATTACTAGTCACTATATTGTACATGAGTCCACTACGAGTGTAGGAATACACATTGGGATCCATAGTAAATGTTTTTGAAATAAAAGGTCAAAGAGTTATACAAATTCTAAAAGTATAATGTCTAAAATCTAATGTTTAAACTCAGTCTAGATCATCAAAAGGATCAAAAGTTCTATGCAAATATTTGTGATAACATAATATAAAGTTAAGTGTCTAGTGTTACATGTATTAAAATAAATATTTAATAAATGAACATAAAATCAAAATGCCAAAATCTAAGGTCAAAGTGCTTCAAATCAGTCTAATCTAAGAAACTAAAAGTTGTTAGGTCTTCTAGCCAAAATGCAATATTAATATCTAGGCTCAAACAAGGCATGCATTAGGAATCTTGGCCAAACGGTGTCAAAAGATAGACTTTAAAATAGATGAAAGTTTTAATATAACATATTTTAAAAACTTCTAACAAATCACTAGGCATTTGATTCTTGGACATGGACTTGATCAAATAAGTATAATGTATAAAACAAAAGACACTTTAGAGATAGTTTGTTTTCTCATAAATAAAGGTATAAAACTTGGTTCTTTTAACGAATAAGATAGATAAAAAGTGAAAAATGTAACTATTCTAGACAAAGGTTCACAAAAGTATACTTGGATTAGTTTGAAAATATAGGAACAAATTTGACTTCTATGCAAGGGGACCTATGCAATAATATCTAAAATGTTTTGGGTAGCATAACAGTGCTAGACTACCCAAAAGATGTGAAATTTTTTTTGTTTCAACAAATCTCTAAGGCAAAGATAATTTATCAAAAAAAATTCATCATAACACTACCTTTCTTGACTCAAAATGTTGTGGTGCATAGTCTCAAAGTGAAAGTGTTTATCACAAAATAACTTAAGTCTATCAAATGGTGATAATTATCATGAGTCTTTAAATGACCTTAAACCCAAATTGGGAATTGAACCTAAGTTCCCTCAAGTTTAGTGTCAATGGTTAACCCACTTAACACATCAACCCTATAAACTTATAAAGGTGAGATTTCAAATTTAGATTATAAATGAAGGAATTAAACAACTTTGGCAAAGATCTAGACTTAATTGGGTAGCATAACTGCACCAAAGTGAATGATATGACTCTAAGTTTTGATGAATTTTAAACAAGGAAAATTTATGATTTCTCACAAATTTGACATCATAACAATACTTTATTTAAACAAAGTTGGGGACCATGTGTTTGTTTTGCATTGTTTTCTTACACCAAGTTTTTACTCCAAACAAGACTTTAATTAAGGACAAAACCAACTAATTAATCACCCTTAGATCCTAAACTGACAAGGTTGCTTGGTATTATTGGAATTCATCAATATACATCATTTGAGAGGATTTTAAGTGTTCATCCAAAAGTAAATGTGCATTATATAGTAGTTTTTTTAGACCCCCTTCTCTCAAATGATAGTTCTATGACATGGACCTTGAGACACACCTTACACAAATAATACTTCTATGGCAAGTGGGGATTTGTCTAAGATCTATAACTTTCCAAACATTCTAGGGGAATCAATTACACAATGACTTTCATGTCAAACAATGCAAAATAAAATCATGTATTTTGGGTCCATATCACTTGGATTATTGTAAAAATGTTTAGTCATTTTTATAACCACTACATCCTATTGTTTGCTCAGTGTAGTGTGATGTCGAAAGTGCCACTACATCCCATGTGAAACTCTAATATGGAGCCAAATGAATTCAATGTTGGGATATGAAACCCTGGGTCAAAGCTTCCCTATATAACTCATGGGAGGTAATGATGTCTCCCTCACAATCCAAGTTTGCATGAAAATAAAATTCTAATAGAAATACTTTAGGGTCATTTTCATGGTCACCCAAATTTTGATGAGTTTTTGGGGAGTGCTTTAGATGACATTCTTTCTAAGCCTTGGACTAAGATTTTGGCAATAGGAATGGTGTTTTTGATTCTAATGGTTCCCTAAAGGGGACAAATAAAAGAGCATATATGCAACAACCTTCTCTTACTAAACAAAATTAGATCAAAGAACTATTTAAGACAAAAATGACAAGTGTGTTTAATTTTAATCCAAAATAAAAGATTTTGGTGTTAATTTGACCTCTTAGTCTTAATTTGTAACTTTGAAAACTAACTACAATATTTAAGCAATAGAAGCCTAAATGATTTCCCTTTAAGCACCAAAATTAAAAGTTTGATTCATTTTAAAACACCCTAAGACAAGTTTAAAAGGATCTATTTAAGCATGCTTTGATGATTTTTCTAGTAAAACTTGCAAAAAAAATGTTAGCAAGATGTTTAACTTAGAAGCATTTTTAAAGATGAAATAACCAAGTTATAAAAATGAGCTTTTAGGTTTGTGTAAAAAAAAAGAGTGACCATCGATGGTTATACTAACTAGTGATGATGATTTTTATGCATACCAACAATGGTTTTACTAATCGATGATGGTTATGTAGACTAATGATAATTTTACTAATGCTAACCCATGATGGTTATAGAGACTGACAATGGTTTACTCAACCAGTGATGGTTACTGTGTAAACTCGTGACAAATAAAAATGGCAAAACAATGTTAGAAAATTAAATTGTGACATTTTTAATGATCTAAATGAAGATTTTAAAGTTTCAAGACAATCATCTTCATGTGTGGGATGTGTTTCATCCCACTAGGTGTCCCATTATGTGAGCTAGGAATTTGACTCAAGAGAGGATGGTTAGTATCATGTTAGTTTCAAAATGAAAACAAAATGAAAGAAACATACTAACTAGCATAACATCTCTAGGCCTAGTTACTAGGGTGAGTTTAATAACAAAAATAAATGAAAATCACAACTAAAAAGTAAAGAAAATAACAAGAATCTTTAACCTTCCTTAGATGCTCCAAATGATTTTTGTAGTGGATTACTTGGCTTGTGTTCATGAAGTCTTCATCAAAGGAGGCTTAGATATCTCATCTTCTCCTTGGCACCTTGTGGATTTGGCTTAGCTTGGCTCAATATTTTGGCATCATAACTTTGTCATGTTAGAGCTCTTGGAATCAATTTGATATGGTAACTTAATAAAAATTAAGCTTGAAATTCAATAGGCAAGGCCTCCTATTTATAGATTTTTGAGATTTCTTAGAATCAACCTTAAATATCCATCTTGAGATGAAGATGTGTGGTTGAGGATTAATTAATTTTTTTATAATTAAATCTATAATTATCCTCATCATGACATTGGAAAATAGGGCATTGAAGAGGCATGAAGGGTCATTATGAGGCATGGGAGACCTATAATCTTGATATTTGTGGCATTTATGACCTAGGGATGTCTTCCAAAAAAATGAGGTCACTTGATGATGTAGTTATTCAATATTCATTTTTAAAAATAAGTATTCAACAAGTTTACATGGAATTATTAATTAGGCTATAATTTGGTTTTATTAGCTTTTAAGCATGATTAAGCACTTTGTGCACAAATTACTCAAATTGATCAGAATGCCTTGTTATTGTTCTAAAATTTGACTGGATTGTAATTAAAAGTCAATGTCAAAGACATTGGAACCCTATTATCATTTATGATGTTTCCAAAACCAAATAACAAAGGCACATGTCTTGTGAAAGATATTTTATAAGAAAGCAATCTAGAGCACCTAGGTGCAAAATTAGCATTTTGACTTGGAATGATCTGATGAAAGTTAGCTAGCCCATAAAGTACATTGCCCTATTTTATGATAATCTAGCCAACATCAGCATTTTAATATGTAAATTTAAAATCATTGAATGTAATTTAGTGTTTTTAGGCTAAATTATGCATTTTGGATGGAAATTGGTCAAAATCCTAATTGGAGATTATCGATGGCCAGATTTAGGTGTCTACATGATGTAGTTTCCAACTAATAGAATGATAAAGTATAGGACCATTATTTGATGTTAAAACATGAAAATAAACTACTAAACACATGATATGTATGTTCATGCCCTTCCATTACATGTGAAACACATGGTTTGTATGTACCAATCCAAATAAAAGATAAAACTATAGGCCATGGGGATGTGTAGGTAGGAAATAGGAGTTAACACTCTTAGTAATGTTTCATAGAGCATGGTAAACCAAAAATATAATATTACCATGGATTTTTATTATAAAAATAGTTTTATAATCAACCAAATGAACTTCATCCAACCCACCTCCTCTTATCCATACCATGCAAAAACTGATTGACCATTTCTACTTGTTTAGGAGAGTGATAGGGGAGATAGGTTAGTTTTAACCAATTTTAGGCTTATCAAAGCTTCTCAATCATGGAAGTGAATTTAGTGTAGATAAATATACACTCCTAAATGACCACACATGCCACAACTACTACAAAGGTTGTATAACAACTTAAAACTACCTAAAATAGATTGATCTTCTTGATTTCAACATTGTACCTATAGTTGTTAGTCCAAGACTACTATCTCTAAAAATAATATTATGTTTAGGATTTTAAATTACACTTGGACACTTTTTTTTCCATAGGAAACCTGTAAAAGATCATTTAATGACTTAAAAGTGACCCCTAGATGACATAAGACCAACTATATAAAAGTGACAAGGGTGAAAACATAAATGACTATATTAAAATCATGGTACACATTTAACACCTAAATGACCCTATGACATGTTTAAACTACATATATGGTTGAACTATTTTAATTTTGGTCAAGTTAGTCAACACTTACCATGGTAATTGCTAAGGGGGTGGAGGTATTATGATTTTGCGCTCCCCAAGTAACCTGTTAAGGTTGGTTTTAAAGATGAATGTGATGGTTTTGCATATGCATCATCTGATTTATATTATTATATTTGAAGGTATGAATTTTATTAAGTGTTATTAATATTAGTTGATTAATTTGGGAAATGTTTTTACTAATGTGCACAACATTTGATGCATTAGTGTTAATATTAATAGCTTGAGTTAGACTATGAGTATTAGCATGCTCCACACTCATGAAATGAGTAAATTTGGGATCAAAATAAGCACTAGTGGTATGATAATCATTGGTAATAAAATATACACTAGTATTATGGTTAAGGGGATGGGTATTTTGAAGAGGCCCACTAGAAGTTAAACCTACCATGTTAGTAAAAATACTTGGCATGGAGGTTGAAGAAGTCATAGGAAAGATGTCATGGTGTGTGAAGGAGAAATAATAGAAGGAAAATATTTAGATTTAAATAAATTGGTTCCCTAAAATATATGAGAAAAGGTATGAGAGGGTGAAGGAGGTTCTTATATATGAGGACCTATCATGAGATTAAAAATGATTGAAGGGTATTTTCCTCTATGTTGAGGGAATACATTGATGAAAAAATAATTTAAGTTGTGTACTCTAAATTGCACTCATATTATAATGATAAAAAAGGGTTTTGGATTGAGGATTAATGGGAAGAAGTCCCATAATTCATAGTGTGAGTGGAAACATGGACATTTATTTCATCTATGGTGGATACCACAAGTTGTGTGTAAACCTATTAGGGTCATTAAAACTCATCATGTTTGTTTGATTTAATTTTTTGTTATCTTTAAATAGAAAAATCATGATAAAATAAAAAGTTTAAAAACTTGATGAAAATAAGGATCAAATAGTAAGATACAAAGTCTAACTAATAGACAATGTTCTATAAGATAAGTAACAAAACATGATATATAGGACACAATTGTATAGGTTGAGCGTGTATTGTAGAGGAAAAGATTGAATAGGATAAAAAGATACACTATAATATAGGGTGATTGTGTACTAAAGGTAATAAAACTAAAAATATATAAGAGACTATGTTGATAGGGACAATTATGTTCTGAAAATAAGGAAAAAAATACAAGATCAGTGTGTTTAGATCAGTGTGTTTTATTTAATTTTATCACACAACACAAAACTTATATTAACACTAGTTATTAAAAGGTTTGTGTTGATTTTAAGTGGTGGTATAGGGGATAAAAATATTTTGAAGCACCAATGGTCTACCCACCCCATTCTCAATACACCCTTTAAGGCATGCACTTATAGATATTAATACTTTATGGGTTCCTACAAGAGAGAAAGCATCAATAATTGATAAAGTTTGAAAATATTATGTGTATATAGTTCCCACATAGTATAAAGGACTATGATTTAAAATGGTTATATTATTTTCAAAATATATCTATCATCACATTCAATCCATTAGAAGATATGTGTTAGCACACTTTATAATTAGCATCAGTGACAAGATCTCATATGCTCAAGTGGCACAAATTATGAAAAACTCCAATGAGCCTATTTCATTATATGTTTTGTGATATAAAAATATATTAGAAAATATGACTTATCATATGGTAGAAAAATATCTCCAAGACATATTTAAATAGAGTTTACTACTACCATTGTTTGAAGCTATATTGTTCAAGAATGTTTCAACATTTCCATATTAATGCCACACAATGAAAGAAAGGGAAGTCAAGGTTCTCTCTAGGAGACAATTAAAATATATAATTGGATCTGAATCAAATACTAAGATTTATAATAATCCTCCATAAAAATTAAGGGCCACTAAAAATAAGAGTGATCAAAAGGCCATAATTAATGCAATTTTAGAGTCACCTCCTTGGTTGGTTTTATCAGCTCCTCAGTGGAGAGTTTTCACAAATCTTCTAGAATCATTGGCATGTGTTTTACAAAAGCTCCTAGAATGCAATTTCATATCTTTCCCTTCCATAAAAGAGGTTGATATGAGATGGAATATTACAAATAAATATGATTCCAATGCATTCTATGACTATCATAGAGCATAAGGCCATACTAATAATAGATGCATCAACTTGAAACATAAGATATAAAATATGATAAAGGCAAACATCATTGATGTGGGAACACCCATAGATGCACCTAAAGCTCAAAAAATATAAGATAAGGCATTTGAAATATTGTTAGATCTATTTATAAAACATATAACTAATGAGACAGGGGAGATTTTAGGTGTTCACTATATGTATGAGGCACATCCACCACTAGCATCCTATTACATTAATATAGAGGATACATACCCCATACATAATATTATTGGTGTGTATCATACTAAAGTACTATTTATAGTTCAAATCATAGTTATTATTAATACACCAAAGAGTTCAATTGAGCTACCAGTGTAGGTGAGGTATATTCATACAGTGTTATCATGTGTGCATACTCTCCCATAAGAAACCCTTGTTAGATATACACCTACATAAAATATATGTTTTAGATTTTATAGGGACTCCCTCTACTCCTCTCCTTTTTAGATTAGTGTTATTGAGTTCACATGGTTCTTAGCATAGGGTACCCATTCCATCTATAACATCTTCTACCAGATGGGTCCCTAAGACCCTTGTAGTTCATAAGACACCCCAATTAGCTTCATAGATTCCTAGAACCACTACACATGGGATGTTAATAATATATCACTTAGTAGATAAATTTATTGGAACTCAATTACCTTTTTATTAAGCATGCACAATTACCATTCCTTTATTTTAAATAGGCCACATTGATAGTGAGTCTCCCATGAGATTCACTGGTTAGTATGTTCATTGTTTCTTGTACAGATCTTCCTTATTTCTCGCTCCTTGTATACAGTTTATTTTTGATATTACTCATACATAGATTATATCTATAAAATATGAAAATAATATAATATGTCAAAACATAAAAAAACATATTTACTCAGAAAACATAAATTATAGATTGTATGCATTGTCATGTTTACATCTATTATATTTTCCAGACACTACATATGATAGTTATCTTAGTATAGTCATATTTTATCATACATACATTGCTTTAATTTTTTTGTCAAATGCATACATATTGATACAGGACTTAGGTATGCTACATAGATCTAAATTTTATACTATCTACCCATTAGGGGCATACACACAAATACATGGGTTCCTTGTTTTATACTTTAGCCCATTTGGGTGCATCTTATACATAATTTGATTTCTACATTACATCATTCTAAAATATAAATCATAGATTTAACATTGTTATATCTTGATACTGATCATCCTATATCTACTCAAATTTTTTTTGACTACTACTACATTAGACTTAGATTACGTACATCTCATATCTTAAACATATTTTTACCACATGTTCATGCATACTTTCATTTATAGATTTCCTAGTTTAGGCTTGATTTTGAATCTATAATTATTTTATTCAAGGGAATTTTAATATTCTATTTCTCTATGGCTCTATGCCACTTTTTTCATTATATGTTTGCTTTGGACATGTATCCATGTCCTTATGTGTGCCTTACTAAGTTTTTATGTGGAAATTTGAACATGTCTTTCCATGTGTCTCTAAGCCAACTTGTTTTGTATTTGCATATGTGGACATTTTAACATGTTCTTTTATGTCTTTATTTCTCATATTTAGTGACATGTGCCCACATCCCTTGTATTATATCCCCTTTGGCTACTTTTCATGCCTCATGTGTGTTGTATGTATGCTTTCTTATTTGTGTACTAGCCATGAAACTTGCCTCCTACTTGTTCCACACTCTAGTTTTATATGCCATGAGATACCTCATGCATCTCACCTTCATACTTAGGTGTTATGATAGAAATCATGCCCCATCACCCTAGGTAACTACTTAGTTATTACTCAGAATTATTGTTCATATACATTGTTACATTTATATTTACATCCTTGTGAATGATAGCGCTAACATATATCACAAATTATAGACATATCTTAGATCGTATTACATTATGAAGTTATGTATGCAAATTATATTGGTTTATTACATATATATCATATATGCTCTGAATAAACCACATTTTATAGAGATTTATATTTTAAGTATAATTTTTACACAAGTTTAACAACTTACCTCAAAAGAGGGGGCATTCACAGAGGTTTATCACATAAATATATTCATGAGGATTTTAACCACACCAATATCATAATGAGGTAGCATCTAACATTTTAGGATCTTAATGTGGATGAAATCCACTCTAGGGAATGAGTTGCAAGTATGTAGTCTTAACAACTAGTTAATGGAATAGTAGGTAGGGCATGTAGGTTGTTAATAAGGTTAATGTACAAGGGGGTGGTTTTTAAAAAGGAAGTAAAGTCCACATGATTTCATGTCTAGATGGTGACTAATATATAGTGGTTAAGACTCAAAAATAAACTCCAAAAGGAGGGAAGGTTAGATTAGAAAAGGAAGGTTTTATGGTCTTCAAGAATCACTTCCTTGGTTGCTTTCTATGTGGACAAGTGCTTTCAAAACCTATGCATGTTGCTAGTAGATATTTCAAACATGTATTAATACATGGTAAAGTAGTCTAAGATGATATTTACATAGGAAAATCATAGGCCTCAGTCATAGGTTACTCCTTTTAGGTCAGTTGTTGCACACCCTTAATTAGGAGATTATGGCTTGGTATTAGAGAGGTATTTGAGGTATCTATTATACACACATAAAAAACTTTATCAGAATAAATAACTTATACACAATTAATAATATGAAATAATCAACTTAACTATGAATAATCAATGTAATTTAATAATCCTTCAATATATATTACACATCTAAGACTAGCATATCAACCAAGATAATAAAAAACCCATTTTTAGATATTAAAAACTAAGAGTTATTGAATCATACAACCAAAGAGATAAAACCTAATTACACAAACATTTTAAAAAAATACACAAACACGTGATTTGACAACCTCAATTACTTATGCTATTTTATATTAAAAATTCTCTAAAAATTCAAAACTATAGAATACAAGTTTTTAAATAAACATGGGGAAGGGGTTGCCTCATCCTCCAAGTACATGTAAGATAAATTACATGTCATAGTTAGAACTTGAGTTAGAACTATGGTCAAAACTATATAGATTTATCGTATAGTTGTTAATAACTTAAGTTAGCCTTTACAACAATCATGTAATGCATCCATGTGTAAAAAAATGAATTAGGCAACTTCACAATTTGGTTCAAACTATAAGAAACTATAAATTTATAAAATATATACACCACTATATAATGTTCATGAAAAAAATATTAGCATTTAAAATATATGTTGTCATTTAGATGGCTGAATAGACCTTAGTTGGCATAGTAGTTATGGCATTAATGTCAAAACTATGGTTGTTGATATGGAACTAGAAGTGGCAACCTAAGTTTACTTTTTCTTTTATTTTATTTTGAGCCAACACTTATGTGACATATTATGCTTCTATCAAATTATGTCAAAATTAAAAAGAGGATGTTTATGGACTCTGCAGACCTATCCAAGAGCTTTACATGCTCTATGTTAGTTATTTAGAAATTGATCTTGAAATTTTCAATTTTAGTTAGTTTCTTTCTAGAAAAGCTTAACTCAACCTCTATGTCTTCTAATGGCAACCCCTAAAGATTTTACTTCAAGTTATTGTTGTAGTAAAAATTTACACCCTTGGGTATGGTTCTTCAAGATCTCCCTAACTATGTTATAGAATGGGAATAACCCTAGGCTATGGGTATCCTATATTGGGGTTGAACCTCTAAAGAAGGTTGACTTCCTCTTGATGGATCACATAGATTAATGTTTCTTCTTGGAAAAGGGATAGAGAGGGGGTGAAGGTTTACTAATATAGATTAAGGTGATACACCAAATTTGAATGATAACTTGGATAAGCATGAAAGATACACTAATGAAGTTTAATACAATGCTAGCTCACATAATCTCATAATCTAGCTAATATGCATAAGTGTTTCATGAACTAGGTTCACCAAGAGATTAAGGAATCAATGAGTAATTCTAAGACTCACACTAGGCATCCACTAATGGTAGAAAGACCATAAGTCCAAACCTACAACTAACTTGAAAAAATGTAAAAATAGGCAAGCAAGAATGACAATGGACATGAAAGATTCTCCTTCAAAATGTCATCATTCACAAGCTTGTTAAACATAGTTCAAAGGCAAGAGATAGGCAAAAAAAAGTCCTTATTGCTTTAAGAGGTCTTTAATACAAATTTTGATAGGGTCTAACCTTGTCAAATGAGAGTCTCCTATCTATAAATAATCAAAATTGTTAGAGAGATAATATGTCTATGAAAGAGAGTTACAATGATGGAGAAAATAAGAGATATAGGAGAAAATGGTGGGGGAGAGAAAGAAGGAACACATCATAAAAATTTCATTTTTGAGCTACCAACACTCTTCAATGAATCCTCAACCACCTTTTGATTAAATTGAGACTAGTCCTTTTTCAATAAATTAAATTTCATTTATCCCAATAGCCTTTGAACCCTCTCATTGGTTGAGAAGCACACTAAAAGACAAGAATTTGTTTTGAGGATGATGAGTCATGATCCTTTTAAGGAATAAAATATTTAAAGCCTTATGAAAGTATATTGAATGCTACAACTACAATCTTTAACCAATAAATCTATCCATTAGAACTTTATACCATCTTCTGCTTGACTTCATTATAAAGACAAAATATTCATATATTTAGACCTAATAGAGCCACGATTATACCTATTTTGAATGGTTGTAGGTACCTTCTTATTGAGTATATGACTATATTTAAGGATAACACATTTATTTAATAATAATAAATATTCCTCTATTTCCAATTCTGATTATAGGTCTTACTATAGATGAAAACCAATCCCATTTATTTGTTTTATTATAGTCTTAATATCAATGAAGATCCATTAGGTGTTTTATCTCATCCCAATAGCTAGTTTCTAGCCTTTGATCTATAATAAGATTTGAAAGACCTATTCTACCTCTACTGAGATTTAATGGCAATGTTTGATCCTAAAATATCTACTTTGGTTCAACCTAGATTATATCTAATTTTGGTTCTACACGTTTACCTACCTAGGTTTACAAGATTTTTTGACCTAATATTTTTACCTATGTGGCATCCTCATCACACCTTTTATCATATTTAAAAATATGATTATGTTTTGATTTGTACACATGTCCTTACTTTGTGCCTTATAGGAATTGATCAATTTAGATCTATTGATTTCCTTAGAAGTCTCCTAGATTTGACCTTCATCATTGTTGTTGATCTATGATTTACATTATAAATTATGCCATTTTTTAGCACCAAATTTATCCTTAGGATATTGATGTCAATTTCATCTACTTCATACACTTATGCTATGTGGTAGTCTCATGTGTAACCTAAGATAATTGAATTTTGACCTCATGCACACCATTAATACTCTTTACATGGTTGAATGCATGCTATTGATTTTGATCAATTTTATCAAACATGTAACATTGATCCTTTGATTCACCATGATCATGCCACTTGTTATTGATGCATTCAATCTCAAGATCTATTGATTGTTGACCTCGAGTTTTCCATTGATATTTAACTACATGATTAAATGTGCATTATAGATCTGCTTAGGCCCATTAACATGATATATCACCCATGTGGCATTGATCCTCCTTCTAATAAAGTGAAATTTTGAAACTTGTCAGCTCCACATTTATTCTCAAGATCCTTTGAAGCTTTTGAATTCAAATGTCCATTTCTTATGGTTTTAACTTGATGTCCTCATGCATGTCCTACTCTGTTACTTTAAGTTTGAAGTTTTATATCTTGAGATAGACAACTCATCAAGATACCAAATATATATGGGACATTATTGGAAAAAAATTTATTATTTCCATGTGATTCTTTGGCTTTGGAAGGCCTCTTAAATACATTTATTAACTACATAACTAGACTGACTTATTGGCTCTTCTAGGTTTGTGCAAGTCATCTTTCTCCCATCAAGGATTTGATAAACCTTTGAGACTTTGAGAAAACTTGCTTCATGCCCCTTGAATGTTATGAACACCATGAAAACAAGGTGGATCCTTTCAATTACAATTCTAGACCTTTTTTCAAGCATGCTTCCTAAAAATCATCAAATTTACCTTAAGACTTGCTTAAAGTGTTTCAAAAGCTTGAAAGTGATATAAGGTATTGTCCTTCCACCATTTGATCATTCAATAAATTAATAACTATTCTCAGCTTCTCACTCTACATCAAGACATCCAGAATACTATTCCATCTATGTAAAGTTTTGTATGTAGGCCAAAATTGGCCAACATTTTTGGTGACATCCTAAGATTACATTTCTATTATGCAACAAATTAGTTTCCTTATCTAATCTATTGGGCATAAATATTCATATGTTTTCATAAATAAAATATTTTAAAACTAATATAAGGTTGACTCTTTATAAAAACATTCTCTTGAATCAATAAGGATAATAAGAGCAAAACAAACATTGTGCCCAAGGCACTTATGGAGGGGAAACATACAACTAAAATAAATGTGCATAGGGAACTTAGAGGAAAACTTAAAATCTACTCTAATATGTATAAAATTATACAATAGATTCAACTCTTTTAATACTAAGGATGTATATGAATGACATTAACTAGGATGGGTAATACCTCTCCATCTAGCTAGGCAAGCTAAAAAGCATTATGTTGTTTGCATCCATGAATCAAATGAGGGCCACTCCATAAGCTAGAAAACTTGGTGTGGTTTCCTAGCTTAGCCTTATTTGAATCCCACTTTAGGACTAGGTCCCTTTATTTTAATTCCCTTGATATGGGTCTCTTGTCAAAGGCTTTCTTGACATGAGCTTGATGTGACTCTAGTATCTCCATTGCAAGGTCCCTAGTTTCTTCAAGCTTTATGAGCTTTGCCATCATCATGATCATAGGTTCACTTTCCATCAACTTAAGCTGATGGGATAGATCCAAGGTAGGTAGTTAAAGAGATATGAGCAATTTAGCCTACCTCCCATAGACAATAACATATGGTGAGTTACTAATGGCAACTTTGGGAGTCACTATATCACCCCATAAGGTTATCCTTAGCTTTGTGTGTCATATTCTTTGGTTTTATTCCATAGTCCTCTTGATAATCCTTATCAAGTTCTTATTTATGAACTCTACCAATCTATTACCTTAGGGGTATTAATTTGAATATATACTAGGGTAGATTCCTAGTTGAAGTACCCATTCACTTGTCCTCAGGCTAATAAATGTTAAGGCATTATCTATTATTATTGTGGTTGGTACACCAAACCTGGTCACTATGATATCATAGAGTCTAAGACTAATGTTTCATTGGCTTCTTTAAGGTAAATTTCTTCCACCCACCTGGTGAAGTAGTTAGTA
>JARHVA010008714.1:0-52500 GCA_037957365.1 Torreya grandis | reverse complement strand
AGACCATATACAGTTCTTCCAAATGCAAGATATGATGACAAAGGTGGATGAATGATGAGTGAAGTGTGTATCATGAAAATAATGTGTGAGTGGCATCATGAAAAGAACAAGTGAATGGAAGGTAAGTGTTATGGAGGTGACGGTTACAATTTGGAACATGTGGATTTAGCTTCTTGTGTTTTGTGTTTTGTGTGTTATTATTTTTTTCATTTTTTTGGTTTTTTTATTATTTAATTTTTTTTTTGTGATTTTTTTATGTTTTTGGGTTTTTAAATATTTTACTAAAATAAATGATGTTGCTTGCCTTAACCATGATAAATATTACAAGCCTTATAAATCAATAACAACTTTGAACTTGAACATGCTATATGATAAAATGATGTAACATTGGATAAAAATGACACAATTAGATTTATATAATGGATAACTAAAGGATTATGCCCCCATGCAAAAGGAGTAGTCATGGACAATGGTTTTTACACATGATGTTAAAAAACTAGTTTTCAATGAAACAACATAATATATATATATATATATACATATATATATATATATATACATATATATATATATATATATATATATATACATATATATATATATATATACATATATATATATATATACATATATATATATACATATATATATTTATATATATATGTATATATATATATATATATATATGTATATATATATATGTATATATATATATATATCTATGTATATATATATATATATGTATATATATATATGTATATATGTATATATATATATATGTATATATGTATATATATATATATATATATGTATATATATATATATATATACAAGATGTAGTCAATGTACTAATCATTTGTTTTTTATAGTGATGATAACCATTTGCACACATAACACATAGTTATCAATCTATAGTGAAAATTGTGGAAATGGATGAATGGTAAAGACATTTTTTCAAAGTCACATATTATAAAGGATGATGATTAAAAGTTTTTATAAATAATAGTAAAAGTGTACATATTTTCTTGAACACTTATAAAAATACTATCTTTATTGAAAGAACAAGCCTTGATAGAGCTGCTAGATTGGATAAAGTATTCCATCTTTTATGGCATAGACATAAATAAGCTAATTTGAAGAAATTTTATTATTTTTATCATCATTTTTATTATTAATTGCTTTGTGACCCAAAATACATAATCTCATGTGATTAGGTAGACACATGGGCTCATCACCAAAGACTACAAAAAGGTGAGTAAAGATATGTCTCCCCAATGTTAATCCTACGTAACTAGTAAGATGCGAAGGCTCAACACCGAAGATCAACTAAGGGTGAGAGATATTGATTTTGGATTTTGATAAATTTTTGACATAAAGATGTTTTGATTATATGGGAAAATTATACCTCCTAATTGTGGACCCATGCAACTAGTAGGATGCAAGGATTTATCATTGAAGACCAAGATAGGTAAGTAATTTTCCACTTTTATTCTTGTAGTGTGTTATAATGTTTTATATTTTTAAAATGGAAACCTTACAAAAGGAAACTCTATCATAAGAAATATTTATAGATAAAACTATGGGCTAGTATGTTTATAGGTTTTGTCAAGGATGAAATGATTTACTCTACTCATAATAAATTAAAACACAAACCAATGTAACATAAATTTTGAGAAGATGAATTAATATAATGTTATAGTGGTATGAATATGTTACAATTTGGAACACCTATGTTATGTGAACCAACAACATTCCATATTATATGGTATAGACATATAAATAATCTAATTTGAAGATATTTTATTATTTTGATCATCCTTTTTCTTATTACTTGCTTTGTGACCCCAAATACATAATCTCATGTGACTAGGTAGACACATGGGCTCATCACCAAAGACTACAAAAAGGTGAGTAAAGATATCTCTCCCCAATGTTAATCCTACATAACTAGTAAGATGTGAAGGCTCAACACCAAATATCAATGAAGGGTGAGAGATATTGCTTTTAGATTTTGATAAATTTTTCACATACAAATGTTTTGATTATATGGGAAAATTATACCTCCTAATTGTTGGCCCATGAAACTAGTAGGATGAAAGGATTTATCATTGAAGACCAAGATAGGTAAGTAAATTTTCCACTTTTCTTCTTGTAGTGTGATTTTATGTTTTCTATTTTTAAAATGGAAACCTTACAAAAGGAAACCCTATCATAAGCAATATTTCTAGATAAAACTGTAGGCTAGTATGTTTATAAGTTTTTTCAAGGATTAAATGATTTACTCTACTCATAAAAATTTAAAACACAGAATAATATAACATAAATTTTGAGGAGATGAATTAATATAATGTTATAGTGGTATGAATATGTTACAATTTGGAACACCTGTGTTATGTGAACCAACAACTAAACAATCACTAAAAACATGTGAAGTACATGAATAAACTAATATGGATATGAAATGTAATACTACAACAATATATGCCCAAGTACTGAGGGATTGAAAAATAGAAAATAAGTTTATTTATTTTTTGGTTTTTTTATGATTTTTGGTTTTTAGCATATATACCTAATGGAAGGTTACAAGATGTATTATGTACATCATCATATATCTCTTACCCCATGCCTACCCTATATAACCACTATTGCTCTAACTAGATTTCCTCATCAATCTTGATTTTAGTCATATTGTTGACCTAATATATAATGTGACCAAGATGAGGTTATTGGATCCACCAAGTGCTACTAGAAAACCACCCATTAAGTCTTTCATGATTGGTAAATCCTTATTGGATGAAGATATCCATATATAATTTAATTTGAAAAAGTTTGGTAGTAACTTTAATTTTCCTTGGAAAGATACAATTGTCAAAGAGACCTACGTTGATGTGCTTAATGGTGAAACTAAACTATAGAAATTTTTGAATAGTCCAATTAACCACCATGGAGTATGGACATCTTTATATATAAGGATTTTTGTCTATGTTTTTGAAAAGGATCAAGCACCAGGGACTAATCCACTTTCCATATATAAAAAAGCCAATATCCCTTACCCAACTACTATTAATTAACCACCAAATACTATAGAAGTTAAAGTAGTACATATTTGTGTTGAATATTTTTAATTCCTTAGAAAATCCATAATACTCAAACCAACTATGATTCACTTCAAAATTGACCTCAAAGTCATGATCCAGCTTTTTGTAATGCCATTCTACCAATGTGGTGTAATAGGTATGTAACATCATAGTTAGGATTGTTTCTTGTAAGATTATGAGGAGATCATTCCATGTTGTGTCTCTCCTAATTGAATGAGTTTGTGTAATGTTTTGGGTTTTAATATCATCAAACAACAAAGAACCAATTCATCCATCCATGGGCATTCTTTTTTCATGTTTAGGAGCTTCAAGTTATGGTTGGTAAAGCAATGTTTCTCTTAATGGGATTCTCTCATGGATGTTAATGGTTGTGATAATTGAAATTTTTCATGAAACAAGTCCAATGGTATCCTCTACCATTAGTTCTAATTTATATGTGCAGGTAACATGATGTTAATAGGAAAAGGAAGGATTACACTGATGGTGATAAAATAAATTACTTTGATATTGTTGATAGAGTTAGTATGATAATGGATGAATATTCTTAAATAATTGTAACTGTTTGCATTTGTGTATACTATTAAAACTATTTTTGGTACTAAGGTGGTCACTAAACTTTTTCTCAATCCCAAGAGAAAGTATATGTTAGATTTGGACAGAATATTTGCCCTATGTCTTACTGCAACTATTTAAAGAGATAGCTAAAGTGCTTTAGTACTATAATGATTTTTTACTAATATTTTGAAAATATTTGTCCTTGGATTAAGAGATTTTTATAGATTTTTAGGTGGTGCCTTAAACTAATATGATAGTTTAGTAGGTAGATTATATGGTGTTTGAGTCAAGATGGGATGCTGATCAAAAATGGGTATTTGATCATAAATAGTTTTTGATAGATAAAGGATGAAAGGTCCTCATTTTGACTTGGATAGGAAATAGTAATATTATACTATTAAGGGACATCATGACATATTTGTAAGGTTGTCCTTTCAAATATGAATATATGTGGGTTATTCCTAATATACTTAGCATTTACCATCTCCTGACATATTTGAGCATCATGATTAGTGGTTAGAAAATTATGTTTCATATATTCATAATATAACATATCTTGATGGATTTGAGCATCATAATTAATGATTTGGTGATTCGGTTAAAATATGGGTTTATAAGGATACTGTGGTGAGGTATTTTGATAGCCATTTATAATAAATGGGGTGGAATAAGTGGCTTGGTTTTGTAAGGATTGATTGGTTGGGTTTGTGAATTTTTTGGTATTGATGAAAAAATGAGGACTTGAGTTTTGGGTTGAATTTGATGCAAAATAAAATGATCAATTTTGATTATTGTAGAAATATTGGTCTTGATGAGTGTGGAAGTTAGAAGTTGAGTTAGTATGGAATGTGCTTGGGCTTGATTGATATGGTACTTGACTAGAAAAAGTATTTTGATATATGTGGGTATTATAAAATTGTATGAAGGTGAAAAAAAGATTGGTTTATGATGACATTATATTTTGAGCCATATGGATCTATGTACATGGTTTTATTTTGGTTATGTGATATTTGATAAGAAGGTGAATTAGGACTATGAGAATAATTCAAGAAATTTTGGTTATTGTATTGAGGAGACTAGTTTTATTCTATCCCTATATGAGAGTTCTAGTATTACCCCATAGGTGAATGTAAATAGGAGGTGGATTGTTGATGGGGGTTGAATTGGGAATTTGGAGATTTCAAATAACCATCCATGTTATAGCTCAATTGATTAAGATTAAAATTTGAATACATGTTCAAACTTGGGCTTTGGTTGGCTTGATAGCATACTTGATTCAAAATGTGTAATTAAATTAAATTTGGGTCAATTGAATTCTAAATTATAGTATGGGCTATTGGGATTGTAATTTAGGAATGAATTGGAGGGGCTATTATTCCAACAGACCGTGATTTTTTATAGTGGGTAAGATATTGACAAAAGTTTGACTCAAATAATGAAAAAAATTGAAATGACTTGACTTAATAAATAAAATAATTGACTCAATAATGAAAAATACTTGAAATTAGATTTTAGAAAAATACCAAAATAACTAAAATTTTATTTTACTAACAACAAACAATTTTTCATTTTATTTTTGCTTTAAGGAATTAATTTTTACACAAGGAATTTCAACATGTGGCAAATCAAAAGGAAATAAAAAACAAGTTATATTATAAATATATAAGTAATTGCAAAAAAGGGTGAAAATTAGGTAAAAAGGGTGGTGAACAACTATTGGGATTTTCATTGTCACTCACGTGTTTGTGCTCTTATCTATAACCTAATGTTTTAAATCACTAACTATGGAAGATCTTACCATGCCTATGGCCCACTAAGTCCATTTTAAAAGGTGAGGAAATTAACTTCTAGACACAACTACTAATTGATGTACCAAAGCCAAATGATAAAAGGGTGATCTTAGTCTTAAGGTATACACAAGCTTATCTAGGGCGAATAAAACCATGAAATAAATTGATATGTAGACACACACTATTATGTCTTATACTAAAGTGACCAACATATCTATAGGGGTCTCAATGTGTGTACAATTAGCAAAATTATATCTCTATTCAACTATTGAAACCCTAGGTATTATAGAAGGAAATCCCCTCATGTCATAGTGTGCTTAAACACCCAACCATTTAGGCAATTGAAAAAATTGGGTCTTGATTTATATACCCCATCGGTAAATGGGGTTTGGCCTACCACATGGTGATGAAATCCATGGTTTATAGAGCCCCTAAGAAAAGAAAAATAAATAAGTAAACATCCATTTCTAATTTCTAAGTTTCATCACCAGTGTAATGCCAAGGAAAGTGCATACACAAATATCACTTGGGTAAAAGGATAAATTGTGAAAATGTTTCTGATTTCTAGGTATTGTTACCAATGTAATGCTAAAGAAAGAGCATACATGTATTTCATAACTATAAACAAAGACATAGAAAGAAAAGTGATGTAATTACTATGAAATTGAAAATAAAAAACAAGAACATCAAAAATAAGAAAAATTATTTGTTGATTCCCTTTAGCAAGCATCCTATAAACAAGGTGTTTGATTGTTTTCCTAGGTTGACAAATGAGACAAACTATAATAAACAAGTGAAAAACCATGAAAACACATAAAAACAATCCTCTATGACAAAAATGTTGTTACACAGTCAAGTAAATAAATCAAAATTTCAAAATAAACACATAAAAAAAAAGACAAAAAAGAAAATAGGCTTACTAAATGATTTCGTTATGAAGGGCAATGATTTTACTATGAAGAAGGATGCAAATTTTGTGAACAAAGACAAAAACACTATGAGTAGAGACCAAAATGCTATGAATAGATACAAAAATGTTGTGAATAGGGATGATTTTGTTGCACCTTTTAATGATTTCACTATAGAGTGTAATGATTTCATTGTAAGATGTATAAATTTTGTTGTTATCTATGAAAAAAAAATTGGATACAAAAATACTGCCAACCTAGAAAAGCATAGAAAAAGTACAAAAACATAGGAAAAGGGGATAATTTTGCTATTTAGTCTAATAGTTTTGTTGAATTTTTTTCTAAATTTGTTGTTACACTAGAAAAATGTATATCTAAATGAAAAATATAAGACAAAAATATATAGTCCATACCAGCTCAAAAATAGACAAGATTAAATGCAAAAGATAGATATAAAAAAAGAAAACTAGAAAAACAATGTTATCTAAATGCAAACGAAGATGAAAATATTAAAAAGATGTGGGTAAGTCCCATTGAGCATGATAAAAATATAATAACTAATTATAAATGAAAATAAAATGAACTAATCTAATCAAAATTCAACAAAATCTAGAGTAAAAAATGCATAAAACAATAATCAAAACACCAAAAAATTGAGATACAAGAATCCTCCATTATGATTTGAGTATGATTTGCTCTTATAAAGAATGTCGTGCTCACTCCTCCAATGCAAAGAGAGAACGAACAACATTTTGGTACAAAAGGGTGACTTTGATTCACTTTGGATGTAATATATGATTACAATTATGAGTATGATTATGATTTTCTCAATTTTTTTATCATTGAAAATGAGGATTTACAAGTTTATTTATATAAGCCTAAAAAATGATCCAACGATGGAAGATCACTTGGAATTTTTCAATGTTCCAAATGATCAGAAATTAAGGATGAGTCGTCAACCATAAGTATGGAGATTATTTCAACCTATTGGAGGAAAAGGATGGGTTAGTTAGCTGACTCAACAAAACTTTATCAAATGGCTTGACAACTCAGGGGAGGAGTCATAAGAGGTGGAGAACTTTATGGATCTAGTTGGGTTGACGGAGAGAAAGGTGGGATAGGTTTTAATAGGTCAAAAATATAGACTTAAATATTAAAATGTGCACAATTGACTTTTTAAAAATGTTTTAATTATTCAATTATCTTATTGTTAAGAAGAAATGTTACTTATTAATTTAAGAATAATGATTAAATTATTTAGGTGCATTTAAAAACTAAATGAAATTTATCTATCTACACCCATCAACCAATGCATAAGGTATGGACTAGAGTCTAAAATACCTTATCTTTGCCCTATCCATACCTTAAGGACACTCACTTGTTATCAAGAAATGTGCCATCTCCTAGAGCTAACTAGTGTGAGGTGGAAGTGCATCTATTTATGAGTTATCTTGTGTCACCAAGATAACTTATTTATCTTCATGAAGATCATAAACCATATACTCACATAATCCTTTGCCTCTCACTAGCATAGAGAGCTTAATCTCCACATCATTATCCATGACCTTCGTGATCCAACCAAATATTTTCTCATTCAAGTCTCTATTGAGAATAAAATCTCTCACTCTAGGATGAGAGACCATAAGATATAACTTATTGTTGGAGAGCATTAGTCTAAACATTTTAAGGTTTTTCAAAGTTGAAAGAACTTGTTTTTATAAAAAATTATACATTACCTCATTTCCTTCAAGCCCTTGACTAAAAAAAGTAATTAGTTACTAAAATCCTTCACCATTATCTTGCATCAGTATAATTGATACATTATAAATGTTGGCAAAGGTATACAATATGAAATCCTTTAAAAATTTAGGATTCATGAGTGAGGGGGTTTCAAAAATGGCATGCTTGATAACCTCAAATTTTTATTTACCTTCATTTGACCAAGTCAACACTTGGTTCTTCTTCAGCATGGTAATTATGGGTTTGACCAAGTTTCAAAACTAGTTATAAACCTTCTCACAAAGTTTATTTTCCCAAAGAAGCTCTAGATTCCCTTCTTATGCTTGTGTAGGGATAGTGCTAAGATAGAAATTAAATGGATAAACCTTATTTTGAGACAGTATGTCCCAAGATGTTCTCCTCATGGATATTATACACACAATTCTTAGGATTCAATAAGATCCCATATCCTTTGCATATTTCAAATATCAATCTTGGGCGGTCCAAATGGTCATTAGCCTTCTTGGAGAAAATTATGATGTCATCCAAGTAGACAAGCACCATCTAATTTACCCATCCATTTAAATCCATGTCCATTGATATTTTAAAGGTAGCTATGGAATTTGAAAATATAAAAAACATATTTTGATAAGCATATGTGCCCCACTTTGTGGTGAAGGCAGTCTTGTATTAATCTGCTTCTCTTACCAACACATGGTTCTATCCTGAGTACCCATCCGAAAGAGAGAAGCATTATAAAGAAGTAAATATTTGAAGGATTTTCTCCATGGATGGTAATGGGTAATAATATCTAAAATATACCCTATTTAAATCCCTAAAATTAACACACAATCTAATCTCCCCATTCTTCTTTCTCATAGGTACTAGGTTGGCCACCCATGAGGAGTGTTTCATGGGAAAGATTATTTTGGATTCAATAAATTTGGTCAATTCTTTCCTCATAAGATATTCAATTTTAGGGATAATATTCCTTTGCTTCTACCTAAAAGTCCTAGCATTAGCCTCTAATTTTATAGTATGTTAGGCTAGCTTGGGATCAAAGCCTCTTAGATCATTGTATTCCCAAGAAAATATGTCTAGATATTATTTACAAAGCTCAAAGAAAGAATTAATTTCATCCCTAGTGCTTACCTTTCAAATCTTTAGGATATTGTCCTTGAGGATAATAACTCTCTCATAGTTATTCTCATTAGTTGGTATTATTGTTGTGTCTTTCCTCATATGATCTCCCTCATGGAAAAGGTGTTCAAGGTTAACTAACCCTTAAAGAATGATTTTAGTTATTAGCTAAATAATTTTATCCTCATAATGATGTTGAAACTTATCTTGGTTCATTGAGGAAAATATTGCTTCCTACTACAAGAAAAAAGTAATTTACTTGTCAGTATCAAAGACCTATCAATGAGATTCATTGTCTGGCACTGATGGTCTTACTACCACTTTAACATGTGGCTAAACTTTAGATTTTTTTTAATTAATTTTGGAGGTAAAATTGAGATCCAATAGCTACCAACATATCATCTTGTTGATTTTGGTTTCTTGGCACTACTTGGATGTTGAAATCCTCAAAGTCTTCAAGAATGTCCCACACTCTATGTTTGTAAAATCTCATCAACGAATTATTTTTGATGTTCTATCCTCTAACATGATGTATTATTAGCTCACTATCTGTATACACTTGTAACTACTTAATTGCTCTCTTACTAGCCCATTTAAGGCCATGAATAAGGTATTCATACTCAACTTCATTGTATGAACAACTGAATTGGAACATATAAGAATAAAAATACTTATCATTAGAGGGAGACATTAGCATTTCACCTACACCTACCCCATGTTTTCTCCTTGAACCATCAAAGAATAATTTACACAAACCACTATTGTCTTCTTGAGGTTTAGTGAGGGATGGCATGGATTTAAGCTCCTCATACAAGTAGTAGACACCCATGTACCTTTCTTCAACACCTTCCAAAGGGTTGATTAGTTGATTGTCACTCCATAACTCATCCAAGAACATGTTAGGTATCTCTTTAGGATGAGTGTTTATATATTTACCAACCAAGTATTCATCTTCATCAATAATGGTGTAATTTATGTTTGAGATATTAGGCCCATAGTGTTTTATGTGAAACTGAGCAATATGATCAACTTTAATGGACACCCTTGTCGCATACCTTTTTATCGACAACTAGATAGCCCCCAATTTTTACTATGAAATATCTAAATAAACATAGAGCAAAATAAGGAATCATATTTAGAATCAACACATCTTTAGCTGATTAAACCCTGGGACAAACATGTTGGGTCAATTTTAGTCCTTTGATGATGCTAGCTTATTTTTTGGAAGATCTATCAAGTTGTATCAATCCTTTATATTGGGTCTCATATTTCAAACCAAGATGATTTGATATGGACTTTGGCATCATCTAAGTGTTTGATCCACTATCTACCATGTAGTTATGTATTAAGGAGTCACCAATGATTACAAAATTGTAAAAGGGAGGAGGCTTGACTACCTTATTTGATTTTTCTTGATTTGTTCTTTTGGTTACATTGGTGAGAACCATGCTTTCCTTACATGGTAACTGCTTAGAAACCTTTATATTTGACAATCCTTATTGAAGGATATCCACTTGACCAAGCATAGACAACATGTACCACATTGGCACATTCACATTGGAGTTTTTCATTTGTTTAACAATATTGATGGGTAAACCACCAGCCTTTGGTTGTGTTTTGGGAGACACAACTATAATTTATATGTGTGAGTTTTGGGGCACAAAGTCATTCCCTTGATTTTGATTCTTTAGAGCTATTGGAATATTTGGAGTAGTATTAGGTTCTTTTGGCTTTGATAGTAAAGTATTAATGGTAGGAAGCTCTTTGACTGCCTCCTTGTTACCATCCATATTCCTTATTTTGAATCTTATATTAGATACTATAAGAATGTATGATTTTCTAGAACTATCATATTGATTGATGTTCTTCTAATTTTGTCATCCTAGGTAATTCTATGTTCTAAGCCATAAGAGCTTGATTATACCCATAAATAGCACTTGATGCCATTATTCATTAAAAACCTAATTGAACTCAACATTTGGGATAATGGATTGGCCAAAAGAATAATTCCATAGCATGGTAACCTCAACTTCTAGAGTAGTATTATTCTGAGTAAGGACCAAAGTAGTAGAGGTGTTGTAGTATTTGGATTATAATTGTTTTTCCTAACATAGTTAGGTTATCCTTATCCTTGGCTTTGTTTTTGAACTTCGCTTTGGAAGATTACTTTATAGCGTGGCCTATTTACCTGATTAGACTATTTTTGAGGATAATATGTACTTTTATAAGGTCTATTAAACTCGATTTATTTCCTCTTCACATTTACCAACTCATTCCCAAAGGATTGAAATATGATCTTAAGTTCTTAGAAATTTTTGCTTTCTTAGAAATCACTATATTGACTAATGGAAGCCTTTTCTTGCTTTCGTGTAGGTATAACATCAAGTGTTGGCATATGAGGAATGATATTAAGGGGAGGAATGAAAATAGGAGTTGGTTGGACCTTAGGAAATAAGGGCATTAGTGGTTTAGATGTAAGCTTTATATCTTAAACTAGATGAATTTTTGCTATGATTGCCACCTTAGAAGCATTTGTTAGTGTGTTTCCTCCCATGGACTAGATCATTACTACAATGTCACTATTGAGGGATTTAAAATAGTAAAGGAAATCTAAGTTTGGATTAGGCCTAAAAAATACTAGGATCTTATCCCATGTCTTTTGAAATCTAGTGTTGAAATCTTTCATAACCTCATGTAGAGCTCTCTTGATTATGATTAGCTATTCTAAAAGTGTCAAGTGGTCATTTTTGTCTTCAAATATTTTACACATTGCATGACCTAACTAATCCCATGATGCTATAGAGTTGGTAGTAAATTTTTTATACCAGTCCAAGGCTTTACCTTTAAATGAGATGTCTAATTGCCTAATAGCTACATTTTCCTCAGTTATGTCATGAATATTGAAAATTTTGGCTATGTCTCTAAGGTGTTCAGAAGGGGTTTTAGATTGGTCTCTTGTGAAATAAAGGGAATTATTAAGAGATACTATTGGGATAGGATCATACTACTAGAGGTCTTAAGGACATTGACCATTAAACTCCATAAAAGGAAAGCTCTAGGGTTTACCATGGCAATGAAATGAGCTAATAAAGATATCCTAGTAGAAGTAGACCTTGAAATTGTTTTAGGAGTATATATTCCTTTATATGGATGTGTATTATCAAATATTAACCTTTTTTACTAATTTCAAAGGAAATTCAACAAATCTAAAAGGAATACCTCTGGAATATGATCTTTTATTCACCTTTGGCATAAAACATAGCTATTGATCTACACTAAAGTGTTTAGTGTTTATTTTGGAGTCACTAGATGCTATTGCCTAAAATCTATAATTGCTAAAAATTAATCAACCTAGCACCAAACTTGATCAAAAATATTTGAAATGTGTTCCAAAATTGATCAAACTATTTTGAAATGTGTGTCCCATTAATCATACCAAAAAATATTGCAATAAAAAATTTCACCATTGGGAAGTTTCTTTAGGCTCTCCCCAACTAATATACATAATGGGAATAACCCCAACCTATGGGTATCCTATATTAGGGTTAAACATCTGGATAAGGCCAGATAACTCTTGATGAATTATGTAGACTAATGTTTTTGCTTGGAAAAGCGTTAGAGAGGGGGCAAAGGGTTACTAAGAGAGATAGAAGGTGATACACCAAATTATAATGAGAACTCTCATAAGCATGAAAAATACACTGATGAAGCTTAAGATAATGGTAGCTTAGACATTCTCACAATCTAGTTAATATGCATAGGTGTTTCATGAACTAGGTTCACCAAAAAATTAGTGAATTAAAGAGGAATTTTATGACCCAAACTAGGCATCCATTAATGGTATAAAGAACATAATTCCAGACCTATAACTAACTTTAAAACACCTAAGAACAAGAAAATAAGGACAATGGACATGGAAGATTCTCCTTCACAATGGCATCATGTAAAATCTTGTTAAACACAATTCATAGAAAAGAGATAGGTAAATAAAGTATTTTTTTCTTCAAGAGGTCTTTCATAAAAAATTTTATATGGTATAACCTTATCAAATGAGAGTCTCATGTCTTTAAAAAATTATAATTATTAGAGAACTAATCTATCTGAGAGAGAGAGAGAGAGAGAGAGAGAGAGAGAGAGAGAGAGAGAGAGAGAGAGAGAGAGAGAGAGAGAGAGAGAGAGAGAGAGAGAGAGAGAGAGAGAGAGAGAGAGAGAGAGAGAGTTACAATGATGGAGAAAATAAGAGATATAGGAAGAAAAGGGGGGGAGAGAAAGAGAAGGAAAACATCATCATAAATTAATTTATGAGCTACCACCACCCTTAAATGAATCCTCAACCACTTTTTGATTAATTCAAGACTAGTCCTTTTTTGATAAATTAACCTTTATTTGTCCCAATAGCCTTCGAACCATCTCATTGGTTGAGAAGCACACTAGAAGACAAGAATTTGTTTTTAGGATGATGAGTCATGATCCTTCTAATGAGAAAAATATTTAAATCCATTTGAAAGTGTATTGAATGCTCCAATTACAATATTTAACCACCAAATATGTCCCATAGAACTCTACACCATCTTCTGATTGACTTCATTACAAGGAAAAAATATTCATATCTTTAGACCTGATAGGGCCATGACTATGCCTATTTTGAGTGGTTTTACGTACATAATTATTGAGGATATGAATATGTTAAAGGATGAGACATTTATTTTATAATTAAAAATCTACCCCTACTTCTAATTCTGAGTATAGGTTCTACTATAGATGAAAACCAATCCCATATATTGGTTTCCTTATAGTCTTAATATCAATGAAGATCCACCAAATGCTTGATCTCATCCCAACAACTAGTTGCTAGCCTTTGATCTATATTAGGCTTTAAAATACCTATTCTACCTCTACTAAGCTTTAATGGTGATATTTGATCTTGAAATATCCACTCTGGTTCAACCTAGCTTATATCTGATCTTGGTTCTATGTATTCACCTACCTAGGTTTATAATATCTTTTGACTTGACATGTATACCTATGTGGAATATTCACCACACATTTTATGATATTTAAAAATATGAATTTTTATTGATTTGGACATGTGTCCTTACTTGGGACCTTTTAGGACTTGATCAATTTGGCTCCATTCATTTCCTTGAAACTCTCCTAGCTTTGACCTTCATCATTGTCATTAATCTATGATCTACATTCTAGATTGTGCCATTTTTTAGACCCATTTTATCCTCAATATTATATTTTTAGTTTTATCTAGTTCATGTACTTATGTCATGTGGTAGCCTCATGTACTAAATTCACAACCAAACTAACCTATTCATTCTTATGTGATGTGTTATGATGGTCTAGTTCTTCTAGGCTTGTGTAAGTCATCTTTCTCCCATCAAGGCTTTGATAAAACTTTGAGATTTTGATAAAACCTTCTTCATGCCCCTTGAATTATATGAACACCATGGAAAGTAGTTGGATCCTTTCACTTGAAAATATAGACCTATTTCCTAAAAATTAACAAATTCACCTTAAGACTTGCTTAAGGTGTTTCAAAATATTATAAGTGATATGAGGTCTTATCCTTCCAAAATTTGATCATTAGCTCAATCTAGAACACTGCTCAGCTTCTCACTCTACTTTAGGACTTCCAGAATACTAGTCCATCTAGGTAATGTTTTGTATGATGGACAAAAATGGCCAATAATTATCTTAGGCATCTTGAATGAATTGATCAAATTTAATCATATTGATAAACTTCCATATATCATATTTTATTTTTGATAATTTTAAATCATTAAAAAAATTAGGATGATGGTCTCATGTTATTGGTACTTGGGTAGGAAATCCCCAATACTTGTTAACCATTCCCTAGTCTCTTCTATCATGATGACTACCAGGTTGAGTGAAGTGGATACCTCTATTGGTGTTATGAGATGTAAGTGGATATAATCCTTATTAGTTGTATAAATAATCATCATCTTCAAATTATTCTCATCAGACTTCAAAGAATTAAATAATTTGTGAGTATTGGAAACATGGGGGGCTAATTTAACCCTCATGAACTCTAATTCTTTCAAAGAATTATAACACATATAATTTTCCTCTTACACCTTAACTTCAATACCATCTGGCATATGCATAGTCTTCTACTTCTCTTTCACTTACTCTAATTTTGTTTCTAATTATTATCTAGCAAACTCTATGCCTTGATAGATTACCATCATGGCATCCTTATATGCCTTAGCCAGAGATCTAAAGTCTTCATTAAAGGGGGTTTACCCTAATTGTATGTTATTTCTTTTGGTTAGTGATAATACCTCTTGCATTTATTCAAAAATCAATTCCCTACCAACATCATCTTCTAACTTCCTCTTCTTCACCCTCTGAATGCTTCCAAATGGTTTATTAAAAAATGTTGCTATAGAGGGAAGCTCTATTATTTTAGAGCTACGAAATTGAGAGGTATTGACTCTTAAGTCAATACAATAATGAGTAATTTTCAATTGATTAAGGTTTATCTCCTTGTACCTTTGACCACAACCTCTTCTTTAACCTCCTCAGCTAGTTACTACTTCTTTACTAATTTGACAATGGTGTTATGAAAGGAAGGCCAAATAATATTAGACCAATCCAAACCTATATATTAGTAGATTGGATCAAATGTGATCATTTATGTCTTTTCCTTCTTACTCCTCCCTGCACTTGTAATAATGGTTTCATGAGATGTAGTGGTGGATGGCATGGGGAGAATGATTAGGGTGGATTAGACATGTAGTTGGGGAGTGGCCATGGTTATTTCAAAATTCATAGATGTCCTTTTCCTATTAAATAATATGATAGTGGCTATGCTTGAAATAATACTAGAAGTATCTATGATGGAGGTCAATGGCATGGGGATGAAAAATGGATCAATGGTGGTAGAAGATGGATCAAATCTAGAATCATCCTTCTCAACCTTTGGGGTGAGTAAGGGGAATTTCAATACAAAAGAGGATTTGAATGGATCATCATAGGTGAAAATGATGAATTCCACCTTAGGGGTTTTAAAAATAGATGAAATAGATATAGATCCAAAAATGGGAACATAAGAAGAGAGCAAGGAAGTAGTATTTAAAACTTGAGTACCTGTGGGGTCCTCCATAACTGATGATTTTCCCTTGTTTCCCTTGAGGCTCAAAACCTTAACTTAATATAGTTATAAATATTCATTAGGATATTCTTCTTCTTCCTATACTTTTGCTTATTGAGACATGGTAGGAAAGCTATGTGTTTGCTCAATTGTAGGATTGCATGCAGTGGGAGTCCTAGGCTTTCTTATGTAAAAAATAGTAGCCTTAGGATATGAGGAGGGGCCTCAATAGATTGAGGTAGATAATTCATCTATGGATACCCCTAAATATGTATAATATTGTACTTAAGGTTTAGTTTTAGGCATTTGAATTGCTTTAATAACTAGTTATTCTTGTCCTTACTCTTCCTCATTAAAGGAATCCAGATTGATGGGGTCTCCTAGAGATCCCTTAGGATTAGGTTCACTCACCCTTGGTTCTTTATTGATAACCTTTAGCTTGAAATGGAGTCCCTAAGATGGATATCCTCTTTCCTTGGACTGCTCTACTATCTAGCCTATCCAAAAGTGTGAGTGTGTCCACCCTATAAAGAGTGACATTCTGCTATGTAATTCCATTTTAGTGATTTAAGGTTTCTATTGAATCACCCTTAAGTGATCCTCCTTCAAACCTGAAACCCTTACCATTTCCAAGACCTCCTCATCATTATTTATGAATAAAAAATCATAATCATAGTGGACATGATGGTAAGGGATACCAAAGCCCTAAATATACCTTTGGATGTGTTACCTTTTGAGTCACCCTTATTCAATTTTTCATGAATTTTACAATTAAATTTCACCCCCCTTATCATATTTTGTGTGTGAAATTTCTAAATAATTGAACCTTTAAACTTGAACCATTCTCAGAGTTAAAGATTTCAATAAGTTCAATAGGTTCAATGGTCCAATGTTTCTCAAAGTGAACTATTTGTCCTTTTGTGTATTTAAATTATGAATTTGAACCTTATGGTTGAATTTGAACCCTTTTTCATTGGTTCAAGGGTTAAATGGTTCAAGAGTTTAATGGTTCAAATAATTCAATACTCAATGTTTTGTAAAGAGTCATGTTCACTCAATTCCCTTGTATAAATTAATATATCACTAAACCTATCGCTTGAACCTCATAACAGAGTTCAAGAGTTCAACGATTCACTATTTTAAAGTTCAAATTTTTTAGAAAGGTCATGTGACTATTGGTTGGTCTATTTAGTTAATCTCATATCTTTGAACCTCAAAGTTTAACCACATTTCCAAAAGTTTAAAGTTTCAATGGTTTAATGACTGTACTCTCATCTCACCCTAAGGCTTTCTCTAAGTTAAAATTAGTGCGAGATTTAGAGGAGAATATATCCAAAACTCATTATAAAGAATAAAATTTTGAATTTTCATGAGGTTACAGATAATCATTACTCATCAAAATTGCACGTAAAAAATGCTTGCCATTAATGCATATGTTAGAGTGCATGTCTTATCAAGCATGTTTAGCACATATTATTTGAGTTTAATTATTCAATCTAGTTAATATCTATATCAAGAGAGAACAAGTCAAATTTAGCAAACAAACATATTGGGTGATATAAAGGAGAACAACACAGGTGGTATAAGATATTTGATTACTCAAATTCACAATGATTTTAGATACATTTAAGGTAAGTTTTAATCTTACTATAAGCCATTTCCATTACTTAGTTGGAAAGAAGAATCCTTTTGAGTTTATGGCATTATTTAAGAAGTTCAAAACATTTTATTTTCATTATATCCTCCAACCCATAGCCATGAAATCTGCATGTCTTGATTATGATTATCATCCTAGTCTCATATGTTATCCTCCTAAAATTGGGGATACCTCTTTGGTCTAATGACTTGGAAGATTTTAAAGAAAGATCTATAAATCTTGTGTTAAATCTTATGATGCAAAAGATAGTAGAAAGTGGCTTGGTTGAAGCTGTGACCTTTCCCATGGCTATAGAGTGCCTCAAATTAGTTCTAGAATGCATGAATAGATATGAACCTCATAACAGGTGCATCAAAACTACTGATGGTAGTGTTTTAATTTATATCAATAGACAAACCTTAATGTTTATGATGAGAATTCCTCCCAAGGAACCATATTCTGACCTCAATATTACTTCTTCTTATGGTTATTTTTCACTAAAGAAAGCAATTTACAAGAGTGTGATTGCAAGTTATTGGATTTTGAAATTTCAAAAAGGGTTTTCAAGACTACCCAGACCATTAACAAGAAATCACATGATTCCAGAAGTGCAAGATATTATAGTGTTACTACACAGGCTAAAGGGCAATGCTCAGGCATATTATTGGTAATACTAGATATACTTTTTCATATAGGTGATCCTCTAAAGAGAAAAATAATTGGATTGGTAAGAGATTACAACCAAATGTTTACATCTAGGTTTAAGTAATTGTTTAGAAAATATAGATTTTTATATGTCTTCATACCTCTTCTATTACTTGGCTTCTACAAGACAATGGGTAGGGTTACCTCATGCACCCTTGGTTAAAGATACCAAAATTTATGACTATTACTCACAATTACAAATGCATAATTGCTATGAGGATTATAGGAGGATTAATAATGTTTTTATTGGGAGAACACCTTTTGAATTAACAAACAACATTAATAAGAGGTTGTCTAATGAAGCTATGCAACTGATCAACATTTATGGTAGTTTATTTATTCAGTTTTACAAGTTCACCTATATCATAGTTGGGGGTTTTAATGATGAACCGTTGAGATTACCTACGTATGTTTTTGATCGATTTATGTTAAATAGAAATATGTAGATAATTAGCACATGTAGATAAAAAATTCTTAATAAAAAATAAATTTGGTATATCTTTTCTTATTAAAATTGGACATTATTCATGCCAATCAACAATTTATGCTTTGAATTTAGAATTGGATCTTAAAAAAATCAATTTTTAGTAATTCATGGCAAGATCCCAATTTGACAACAAAGGTTTTACCAGGGATAACTTGGATCTTGGAATAGGGTTGTCACATATTCCTCAATTAGAGGATTATTGGGAAGATTATTTAGATGAATTTGAGGTCAGAAGAAGACTATGGTCCAGGTTCTCCCTAGGGAAAATAATTACCCTTAATTTAAATATGGACATTTCTAGATTTTTTGATAATGAAGAACAGGTAAATGATCTATAATTTGAATAAATAAAGCAATCACTATTCCAAAACTTTAATGAGATAAAAATGAAGAAGATATAACTGAGGTTAAGACCCTCCCAGTGATAAGAATAACTAAGAAATGGTTGAGAGAGCAAAAAATGGGGGAAGCTCAAAACAAATCTTTGCAACAATGTACATCAATAATTGAATCACCATCTCCAATAAGCTCCTCTAATGAGCTTGTTTCTATCTATGATGCAAGTACTTCCAAGTCAAAAACTAGAAGGGATCCTATCATCAAAGTATTTGAGAAGGCCCTTGTAACTACTCTGCCTCCTCATGCAACCAAATCAAGGACTCAAAGTAAGAGAAAGAGTCAAAATTTTGAAAAAGTAATTATGGATTTGAATTGTAAAGAGGATTCAAGAGAAGAAATAGGTGATAAAGAATCAGATTCACCAATACTAGATGAGGTTAGTGTAGATCAATAGACAAAGATTACTTCTAATTCTATCGACCTGATGATTATTTCAAATGTGCCTTCTAATCAACCAAATCCTGATAAAGAAGTCTCAGCCTTTATACCTAAGTGGATAGAAAGCTCAATCAGCAATAAAAGGAAAATAGTACCTTTTTCTTTTCCCTTGGAGGATGTGGTGAGTAAGCATTTAGGAAAAACTCCTAAATCTAAGAAATTAAAAAAAACATCTAGGGTAGATGTTGACCCTAACACAAGGAAGTGGAATGCAAAAATAACCCAGCAAAGAACCAATGAAGAAGTTCAAGATCTTTTAGTTCAGGGTTTTACAATTGAAAGGGTAGATCTTGGGACTGCATCATGTGCCGTGGATGTGCATCAACTTGAAGCATCCACCAAAAGGATAATCAGTAGAACTTGGAAGGATGAAAAATATAAAAGGGAGTTAAAATAGACTGTAGGGTTAATGGCTAAATACATCGATGCCATTCATAATCTAGATCCATAACTAATTGCCCAACTACCCCTATCTTTTGATCCAAAGTCACTTGTCAATCGAAACATGTTGGATCATATACATATAAGCAAAATGATTACCAGGATATTTGATAATTGGTTGGATGGCATCATCCAAAAAGGTAAAAAATACATTCATAAATTAAATAATGTATATGATCTAACCACAATTCTTGTTGAATAATTGAAAACACAAAATGCTTTATGGATAAAGGATGAAGGAAAATAGATGAGTGTGATGAACCAAATTGATGAGGTACAAAATTATGGAATAACAAAGATTTTGTCAGAAAAGAATTTGATAGGATTGGATGAAGATGTATTATATGTAAGTAAGAAAAATATTGAATGGAGGAATTTAGTATCCTAAAAAAGGTGAATTGAAATCACAAAAATGATCAAAGAAATAACTAAATTCATTCATTCATTACAACATCATCTATAGTGTATTGATGTGAAATACAGAAAGGATGATGGAAAAATAGAAAAGGACATCAATACTATGATTCAATCCTTTAGGGAAAAGATCAACATCGTTAAATAAAGTGAAAACTTATCAACTAAAAATTTCTCTTAGATTTCAAAGGTAGAGTCACTTCTTTGTCACTACATTGACACACTCTCAAAGGATGAAAAAAATATGGGAAAAATTTGGAGGGAAGAAAACATCTAGAAGGCAAGAATAAAACACGTCAGTATTTCCAATCTCTCAAAAATTTAGGAGTTTGTTACAGCATTTTAGGAGTGGAAAGTTTAATATACCTACCCAACTAAACACAACAAATCTAGAGATCCTAATCCGTCACTTCAACAATGATTTTACTTACATATTTTATTTTATTCAATTATTTAGTTGCTTTTCTATTCAAAACATGATCTTTAAATGAATTTGTAAAAAAAAAAATAAATCCTGGATGGGTCAGAGTTACTTTAACTCTGGTGTAGTTTGAAATATTGATTAATTAGGGAAAACATATATATATATATATATATATATATATATATATATATATATATATATATATATATATATATATATATATATATATATATATATATATATATATATATATATATATATATATATATATATATTTGGTTGAAAAAGAGAGAGAAGAGAATATAGAAAAGAGCAAGGAGATAGGATTTTTTAGGGCTGGACCACTATTGTTTAAAATATATATGATGTTTTTTTGAAACATTTTTCATCTGTGAATGAAAAGGAGAATCGATTATTGCATACTTAGATATGTGCATTTGAGTATTTGAAATTGGCTTTTCTATGTGAAATCTTCTTTCATATAGTAATTACTCTTCAATTAGACAATTCATTATACAGGTTTTATCATTTATTGATTCAACAATATATAAATATATATATATATATATATATATATATATATATATGTGTTTATCTATTTGATTGTTATTGAAAATAGAATCTATGTATTCTATTACCCATTGCTGTTATAAAATCTCGCATTCATAGCATGAAGATGTATGGATGCTAGTTTACCTTTAAACACTTTCTAGTTAAAAGTGTATCTAAATATTTTAAATCATTGAAAATCTTAAAGGGAGCTGTACCTTAATTCAAAGGGGAACTAGTCTTGATAGTTCACCCATTTGTTGTTTCACTTATTTGTTCTTAAAAGAAGAAGGGTATGGAGTCAAAATAAAACATTTTTAGATAAGGACAAATTTTTTAGCCAATAGGATGGCACCATGAGGATCCCAGTACCTATGTAGGACTATGGGAAAATGTTAACTCTTCCTTTTTCCACCCATATCTCTAAAGTTTTCCCTCATTATTTAAACCATTCTACCAATAACCTTTTGGTGGCCAAAGAATGTGCTCTTATTATTTTTTTTCCAAATCCTCCTTTATTCTCCATGATAGCTAGAAAGCAATTTCTTGTTTAACTAATTTATCAAGTATGTATTTTGGGAAACATAGGGGGTGAACCTTGTTCCCATAGATAATTATAAAAAGGTAATCTAGATATAGAAAAGAATCACCCCTTGAAGATAGAATCTTCACAATGCTTACTCCAACCTTGGGCATTGAAGAACCATATATTTCTTTCCAAATTTGAGGATAAACATCCTCAAAAATCCTCCCAATATTCTTAGTATAAGCATAAACATGTAGAAATCGTAAGTGATCACAAATTCAATTTTTTATATGGTCGATGGATGGGCTCCATAGCTCACCAAAATTAGTGTAATGTTCCCATGATAGCATCCAAAAGATACAACATCATATAAAAATGGCCCATCAGAGTGGGTCACTTGTCCTTATGTATGACCTACTCTCTAAAATGGAAAATAATAATTTACCCCAAAGCAAACATGGTGTCACTAGTTAGCATCATATGTAACAAAGGTACCCAGTCTAAATTGAGGAAATAGATATTGGACATGTTTTAGAGCCTATTGAGCAGTACCATACCAATCCACACTCCCATCATAAATGTTTTTTCTAAGAATGATATTATTAGGATTCTTACCCTTAAATGTAATGGTTTATTTAGTGAGGAGCCATAAAGTCAACACCTTTTCTATTAAATTTTATTGATTCGATAAATCTAGTTTATGTTTTTCAAAGTAAGTATCTAGCATTGATAATGATAAATAGCATTGAAAATATGCTCCTATGATGCATGTTATGATCGTTAAGTTGACAATATTATGAAAAAAAGCATATTGTGTGACTTTGCCTATTTAGAACAAGTCTCAAAGGAAGTTAATGTATGGCATCACCTCAGGCTTGGCCATAACAAAATGCAATACTTGTCTTTTAAGTGTTACAAAATCCTTGATGAATATTATTTTTGAGAGAGGGAGGTTTTCATCTAGTGAAAATATGTCAATAGAATCAATAACATCCCATAATTTTAAATAATTTGTATACCTATTGTCAAAAATGGAGACATCAAAGATAGTGTCCATAAATTCTATTACATCCTTAATAGAATATGGTGATGGTGGAATTGCTCCCCTAAATGATTTGGATGAAGATGTCATTACTATTATGTGTAGTGTCTATAGTCTTTTTTATGTACTCTATGAATAATTTTCCCTTTTACTTATCATTGGTTTTACTCATAGTACTCTCACAAGTAGCTACAACTTTTATCACATAGGATAGTAGTTAGATTCAAATGTAAATTCATTTGTAAATAATGAAGTCTTTAATGGTTGCATGTCATGTATATGGATTTAGCATTGAATTATAGTTCATGCATTATAAATGCCCAGTGTTCACCTATTTTATATTTTTTTCATATTTCAAATATCTCATTAATTTTAGCTGGTAGGTAGCATTAACAAGTATTAGGAAGCATTTTGGCTTTATCAACTAATTAAATAATTTTTTTGGCATTCAGGAGTTGAGTATCAAGTTTTGTGTTGGGACCGGTCTTCATAAAAGACCCAAACAAAAATATTGAAGACCAAATTCCATCAGACAAAATATCTAAAAAAAATGCCTGAAGACCAAAAATTCTAAAGTGTATATAAATCTTATGATGCATTGGCCAAAATGTCCAATGCAAAAATATCAAAGACCAAAAATCTATTGGATAAAATGTCCAAACAAAAATTCCAAAGATCTAATTTTCAATAAAGATAAGTATTTTTGGAATAATTGTTTCAGATAAAATGTCCACTGTAAAAACTCTGAAAACCAAATTCTATCAAACAAAGTTTTTTAAGATCTAAAAGCCTTGATAAAAAAGGCCAAATGCACAAATGCCAAATAATTCTTATGCATAAACAAGTTGAAACTGGATGAACAAATGATGAATAAGCTTCCAGATAGAAAAACCGATAAAAAAAACCAAAGACCAAATCAATTGGACAAAATTTATAAATAAAATGTTTGAATAAAATGTCCAATGAATAAGGTTTTGAATAAATTTCTTTGAATAGACTAAGTCCAAAAAACCCTGCATAGTTCAAAAAACTCTCAAAAAGGCATTAATAGAGTTAGTAAATAAAATACATAATACCATGCTCATTTATTCTAAGTATAAATATTGGGGATCAACCCTTTCAAGAATTTTCACAGACATGTAGAAGAAAGGTTCAATAATCAAGGACAAAATCTAAAAAATTGGGTCCCCTTTTCTTTAAAAATAAAAGGAAAATGTTGGGTATAAAAAAGGGTGACTTACAAGGGGGATACTCTTGAGAATTCAAGAACCCATAACCTTGGTTAGTAATTCAAATCAAACATGAACTATTCCACATAAAAATATTAAAATAAGAAATATGGAAGAGAATGCCAAGTAGATTTACACAACACACTTGCCTTCTTATCTTTGTATCTATATGTTTTATAAGGGAAGTTTATTTAACCTTTGTTTTGATGAGATTTTCAAAGGCTGGATGAATCTATAGGTTTCATAATATTTTATATTAAATCTCATTAAATTCAAGGGAATCTTAGACATTGCTATGTTTCCAACTAGGTGTCCATAGCCCAACAAAGATACCTTAGGCTCCTTCTCTTCTTCATCCTTCATTTTCTTAATCATGATGTGTGATACATTGAAGATATTTTATCATGTGAGCCTTTTTTATTTTATTTAGACATTTTCTTGTATTTTTTTATTTCTCTTTTGAACTCATTAGTTCTTTTCTTATTTTCTTTCTTTTATTTAAATGGAAAGAGTAGAGCTGGAACCCCAATGAGTTGCTATGGTTATAAAACACATCATCACTAGAATGTCCCTACTATATACATCTATACCAAGAATTATCACTTTTAATAAGTATCTAATATAATGTGTCTGATCTAATGAAATAATAAAACTTTCTAAATTTGGATGAAGTACTTAAGAGCAACTTCCATATACCTAGTAAAAGTATTTAATTGTGACACAATCCATAATGGTTCATGATTACATACCTACATCCTAAAGACTCTAAACTCAGAAATATACCTTATTTTTTAACAAGTCCCAAGTTGTGAATCTCATTAAATTTTCCCCTTTTTTCCAATTATATTTAAGTATAATATAAGGGTTCAGTTGGTTTGATTTTTTAGATTGGTTACATCTGAATAGAAATAATTCAAATTATCATAATAAAAAAATATACAACTAATCTAGAAATCATTAAAACTAAACTAAGAAAAGAAGAAAATAATCTATAAAAATAATAAATCTATCATAATCCTACCTCTACCATGCTTTCTCATTAGTTGGGGCACCTTCAGATGATACAACCATGAAGTAATGCTTCAAGAACTATCTATTGACTGGATATGTGAGTTCATTACCCTATAGGTACTTTAGATGGAATACAGTATTACCAAATAACTCTTAAATATGATATGGTTCAATCCATAGAGGATCAAAATTTTCATGATGTCCTTTATTTTCATGGATTTTATCCCAAAGAAGTACTAGATCTGAGATCCTAAATGCCTTAACCTTTATTCTCTTATAAAATTATCTCTTGACTATGATTTGGTATTTTTTAAAGGTTTGTAAGGCTTCAATCCTTGAATCCTCCATTTCTATTATGTCTAGTAGTTAAGAGTCTAATTTAACATTTTATTCCATGTAATCTTGCATGAACTAGTATGTTGATAGTTTCATCATGATTGGGAATATTGGCTTATATCCATACACCAATAGATAGGGTGAAGCTTTAATGGCTTTCTTGTATCTTATTCAATCTACCCAAAGGGAGTAATTCAATATATTGTGCCAATCCCTAGGCTTATCCCTATCTAATTTATTAATTTCATCTATCATGTTTTTATTCATTGATTTTTCTAATCCATTTCCCTAAGGGTAATGGTTATAAGATGACTTGATAGTGATTTGGTTGTCATGATCACATTCAATGAACTTTAATATTATTAATGTTGGTCTATTATCATAAACTAGAGAAATAGGGGTGCTAAATCTAGTTGTGACATGGTTCTCTAAGAAGTGAATCACATCTTGTGCTCTATAATTATTTATAGCCATGACTTCAGTCTATCTAGTATAATAGTCTATGGTAGTGAGTACAAATTTATAGCCTACTAATGAATTTGAGTTAATAACACTAATGAAGTCTAAATACTATTGGGAAAATGGCCTTTCTTTAATAAAGGTTGTAAGGGCATTATTATATCTACTTCCCTATTAGATAAATCTTGGCATTAATGACATGTTCTCATATGAGCATGAGCATATTTGAACATTATTGGCTAGTAGTAGCCCATTTTTAAGATCTTATGGGTTTTGGTATTCCCAAATGGATGATCATTGCCTATATTTTGATGCAAGTTTTCTAGAATATCTTTAACTTCCTCTATAGATACATACCTATGATAGATGCCTTCATAGTTTCTTTTGTAGATAACTCCTTTCTTGATCATATAATGAGGATATTTGAGCCTCAAAGCTCTCTTTCATTTTTTATTGAGTTCTAGAGAACACGTACCTATAAGTAGATATTATATTATGTTAGTATACCATTATCCTTTAGATACCTAAGCTTCACATACCTATTTAATGGTAATGCATGGATCTAGTTTAGTCATGAGTTTAATTATGCCTTGACCTTGAACTATCTTTGTAGGCATGATTTCTATGTCAAATTATTATAGCTTCACCATCCATTTACCTCTAAATTCTCCCAATTCATTCTATGATAGGGTGATCTTGATAAGAAGGTCATTCACAATATAAATAGTATTATTTTTCAAGATATAGTGTCAAATTTTCTTCACTTCTTTGATAAGAGAAAAAATCTATTTAATAATCATGGAGTCCCTGAGTTCTGAATCTTGTAGATTTGTGCTCATAAATGTAATTGGATGCTTAGTCTCATCCTTATTATATGTTATAAAAATATCAATTGTATTTTTCAAAGTGAATTAATACAAGTAAAAATCTTATTTAAAATATAAATTAATTAGCATTGGGGCCTAAGATATTACATCTTTAATGTCTTGAAAAGACTTTCAGGTCTCAGCTGTCCATTATATTTTGGCATCCTACTTGAGCATTGCATTTAAGGGTCTAAAAATATCTACAAATCCTAAGATAAACTTACTTACAAATTTAATATTCCAAAATAATGATTTGAACTCCTTCTTACTATTTGGTGGTGTGATCTTGGAAATTCCCTAGATTTTATTTGGATCAATGATGATCCCCTCTTTGGTGATGATGTAGCCTAAGATTTTACCTTTAGTGACTCTAAATATACTTTTCTTTGAGTTTATTCAAATACCAAACCTTCTAAATCTCTTTAATATTAACTGAAGGTGGCCTATGTGGTTATTATTATTTTTTGAAAATATAGTAAGATCATCCATATAGATAATTATGCATTTACCTATTAATAATTTGAATTCATGATCCATGGTGCACTGAAAGGTGGATCTTCTATTTATTACGCCAGATTGAATCCTTTTATATGCATAAGTTACCCACTTTTTAGTAAACACAGTCTTCATCCTATCCTCTTACTATAATAGTACTTGATTATAGCCTAAAAATCCATCTAAGAAGGACATAATTTTAGAACCACTTACTATTTGTATCACCTCACCCAAATAAGGAAGTAGATAGTTTTCTTTTAAAGAAGCCTTTTCCAAGTTCTTAAAATCAACACATAATTTGATCTCATCATTCTTATATCTAACTAGAACTAAATTGGCCACCCAAGTAGAATGTCTGATTAGGAATCCAATACTTGCACTTAGCAACTTATCCACTTCTCTTTGAATGAGAGGCTCAATGATAGTATTTACTAGTATTTATCTCTATCTGAATGGATTATATTATAGGAATTATATGAGTAATGAGATGAGGGTCATAAACCATCAAGTCTTCATAAGTCCATTCAATAACATTTATGTATCGATTGATTAAATCCTTCACTCATTATATTTCCTGTTGGGTATAGCTGAGGCCAATGTTAACATAGCATGGGATATGTTCATCTCATAAATTATACATTTGGAAGTCAAATTAATTAACCTTGGATTGCCTAAGTTTTTGAGATTGAGGATATATGTGAAATGGTCTATCTAAAGAGACCAATCCAATTAGAATACAATTCTCTTTGAGATAGAGAATAGCTTCCTTGACTGACTCTCTTGATAGAGATGATTGAATTCCTTATCATTGATGATTTAGGACTCAAATTCCCTTTAATTAATTAGAAACTTAATGATCTATTGATCATCATAAAATACGTGGAGATTTTATATATTATTAGGAATAAAAGGATAAGGTATTAATTTAATAGAGAATATTTTTACCTTAGATTCTTGGAGTGGCTTTAAATTAGTAGCAATAGCTAGTTAATCTACATCTTGATTTTTCTCTCTAGGAACGGTTATTATATTAAAATCTTTAAATCTCTCAATCAAGTCTCATTCTCTATATTTGTACCTTTTCAAATAAGATAAATTGCACTAACATTTTTTTCTAGACCAGTTGACTACTAGCTCAAAATCACCAAATACTATCACCTACTTTACATTTTTCTTGAGTGAAAATTGTAATCTTATAATTAAAGCTTCATACTCAGCCCTATTGTTAGTGTAAGGAAATTATAACCTATATAATGCCAAGAAATTTTTCCCTTGTGGATTAATTAATTTTATTCCTAAGCCTAATCTTTATTTGGATCTAACACCATCAAAGTGTAAAGTCCACATCTAATTGGAACATTTAGATTCTTGATCTTGCATTTAATTTTGCATATTGAAAGTGTAAATACCAAGGCTAGGAGATTCATACTTTACCTACTTATTATTCAAACCATACTCTATGATAGTATATTTTATCCTTAGTTCCCTGTCAATCTAGAATTGATTTGTAATGACTCTCTATGGTAATCAAATGTGAGAGAAGTCTATAGAAAGATATTCATTGAGTGTTTTGGACTAGTCCCTATTCAATAGTATATAGCCTTTAAGTATCTATACTATGAGGATATCAATGGTCATATACACTCATGGTTTATATGCTACTTGAATACGTACATTTTTCAATTATCTAACTATTGGTACCACTATTTTATCTAGTTGTGAAACTATTCTCTTTGATGAGATTGGAGTTAGGCCAATATTTTGACATATGGAAGTAGGTATAATATTTTTTAAGGCTCTAAAATCAAATAAACATTTATGAATATTGTTACCAAACGCTTTGATAGTCAGAAAAAAGGGTGGAACTTCTAGATTGATTTTATAGATGACATTGGTGTTAGTAGCTTTTACTTTATCTATAATCTTTGGTTCTTTTCATATGGGTATTCCCAATAATAGACTTCCATAGTAGTTATTTCTATTTAGTGATCTGAGATAACTCATGAATAGTTATATTTTCTTTAATTTTCTTCATGTCTTTAACAATATTATATCCTCCTTTTTTCAGTTCCTCCTTGTTCTGAGGTTGATCATTCCCTCTTGGGGGAGGTATATTATTTTCAAATTTTGGATTGGGTGGAATCATTATTCTATTTGGAGGAATAGACATTGTGAATGGTTTCTTATTCCTTATATTTTACCCACCTTTCTAGAACTACTAGAAAGCATGAATCTCATCAATGTTATCTTCAGGTATGTTGTTATCTTCACATGGAAAGGGAAACTCATGAGTCTCAAAGAACATGGTAGTGCTTGAAGGGATATGATCCTAGTGGGAGTCTAGTGGGCTCTACATCTAATCCTATCTTACCACTTTTCTTTGAAAGATTTCAAATGCTCCACAAAATTCAATATAATTAAGCTCACCATGCTGAGAAGTATTATGGATTCTATACCAATTGGGTAGAGTTATCTCTATCATGTTGATCTCTGGAAGTTTTTTAGGATACTCCATTAAGTTTTAGACCTATTGAATGGTTTTTTATATCTTTGGAATCCATAATTCTAATTACCACTTGGGGAATTATCATTGCCTATATTTCTTTGTATACTAAAGAATTCATTACTCAGATTTTGAACCATTTTTTAAATAGCATCTAGCTCTACCTTTGTATAGTTAGTGCCATATAGACCAATGGTAGAGGATGTGGCCAATTGTTGATTTTGTTGGTAACCATTACCTTGTTCATGGATGTTTAAGAAGTTATAATTTAACTATGTTATCTATGTCAGAGGAGGTAACATGTATAATTGGTTCTAATTAAATGTAGGAACATTATACTTTATGTGTGGTATTGTATTTAATGTTGGGAATCCATTATTGATGCTAGGTGTACTAGGCACCTATGGATTGAGCTGCTTACAAATATTGATGGCCTTTTCATATGCTAATGCCATGTTAGTGGCAATAACTTCTCTTCTTAGGAATACTATAATGATTAGATCTAGATCATTTTTATACATCTTCAATGTTAATGCTTCTTCTATTTTATAACTTAGGCTTAACCATGTATACATATTTTCAAACCTTATATTAAATCATATATTAACTCATTAGACTCCCTCTTCATGCTAGTGAAGTATTGATATATCAAATTGGGGTTAGTGACCTATCCAAATTATGCCAAGAAATTTTCTTGACATGCATCCCCAGAATTAATGGAGTTTCCCATTAGATTTATATACCAAACATAAGTAATATCTATTAGTGTAAAATGGAATAATCCATATGCAACATCCTCATTAATAACATTCATTAATCTCAAATCAAATTTAAAAGATTTGATAAGTTCCTCTATTGTCCTTGCTATTGAAGGAGATAAATTTGGTACGTAATTTTTAGGATTCTTAGGTAAATCATGAACATCTCCTATGATGGAAATAGTAGATCTAACTAAGCAAGGTGGTTGAGCCATTAGATGATTAACATAGGAAGGGTTCCTAACTAGAGAATGGATCTTAGGTTTTTTAGGGATAGTTTGTAAAATTCTAGGTCTCCTATGATTTGATAAGGGTTAGACTAGAAAACCATCCTATGAATTAGATCTAGTCACTATCCTAGGTGACTATACTGCAAATCTATGTAGAAACTAGCCTCTTTTATCAGAGGTACTCACCCTCCTTCTAGTGCTAGAAAGAGTATTTTGATAAAGGTTTTAACCACACCAATATTATAATGAGGTACCCTTTAATGTTTTAAGATATCAATGGGTATAAAATCCACTCTAGGGCATGAGTTGTAGGTAAGCAATTTTAAAAACTAGTTGATGGAATACCAGGTAGGGCATATAGGTTCTTAACAAGGTTTTTAGATAGAGGGATGGTTTCTAAAAAGGAAGTAAAACCTAGAAGAGTTTATGGCTAGATGGTTACTAATCTAGAGTGGGTAGGTCTCAAAAATAAACTCAAAAAGAAGGGAAGGGTAGAGTAGAAAAAGAATTTTTTATGGTCTTCAAGAATCACTTCCCTAGTTGGTTTCTAAGTAGACAAGTTATTTCACAATACCTATTATAGCAACTATTACACACATAGTCAGACATGGTCAAGTAGTCTAGGATGATATTGATATAGTAAACTCATAGGCATAAATTAAAAGTTACTACTTTTAGGGCATCTATTACACACTCTTAATTAAGAGATTATGGCTTAGGTTTAGTGAGGTATCTGAGGTAGCTATTTCACACACAAAAAAAAAACTATATTAAAGTAAAGTACATCTACAAACTTAAGAATATGAATCAATCAACTTAATATTTAATAATCAATATAATTTAATAATCCTTTAATATTTGTTGCACATTTAAGACTAGCATATCAATCAAGATAATAAATAACACATTCATAACTGTTGCACACTAAGAGTTATTGAATCATACAACCAAAGAAACAAAACCTAATTACACAAAAATTAGAAATAAAATATAGAAACACATGAGTTGATAATTAAAATTTCTTTTGCTCCTGTATATTGAAAATTATCTAACAATTCAAAACTATGGAATACAAGTGTTTAAGTAAACCTAGGGAAGCGGTCACCTCATCCTCCAAGCACATGTAAGATAGATTACATGTCATAGATATAACTTGACTTCTAACTATAGTAAAAAATGTATAGATTCATCTTATAGTTTTCATTAACTTAATTTGGCCTTTACAATAATCATACAACATGTGCATGTGTAAAAAATTAATTTGGCAACTTTACAATATGTTTGAAACTATAAGAAACTATAAATATATAAAATATATACACTACTATAAAATGTTCATGTAAAAGAGCTTGGATTTGTAAGGCTGTGTTGACATCTGGATGGCTACATAGACCTTAGTTAGTGTATTAGTTATGTAATTTGATGTGTAAATTATGGTTTTTGATGTGTTAATAGAAGTGGGAACCTAATATTAATTCTTCTTTACTTATATTTTGAGCCAACACTCATGTGACACATCATGCTACTACTGAATTATGTCCAAATTCAAAAGAGGTGGTCTATGTACTATGTCAACTTGTCCTAATATATTTGCATGATCTATCTTATTTTTCTATAATTTGATCCTAAATTTTTTAACTTTAGTCACTTTATTTCTAATAAATCTTAACTCGACGTCTATGTATTCCAATGGTAACCCCTACAGAGTTTTCTTAAAGTTATATGAGGCCTCCTAAATGAGTTGATAAAAGTTAATCTTATTGATCAAAATCCTTGTAACATGTTTGAATTTTGATAATTTTAAATAATTCAAAATTTGTAGGACAAGGGTCTCATGCTCTTGGTACTTGGGTAGTAAAGCCCCAGCAACTGTGAACCATTTCATAGCCTCTTCTATCTTTATGACTACAAAATTGAGTTTATTGGATGCCTCTAGGGGTGTCATGAGATCTAAATGGATATAATTCTTATTATTTTTATAAATAATCATAATCCTCAGCTTATTCTCATTAGACTTTATAGAATTAAACAATTTTTTAGTATTGACAATATGGGGGGCTAATTTAGCCCTCGTGAACTTTAATGCTTCCGAAGAATTGTAACACTTAGAAGCTACCTCTTGAACCTTAGTTTTAATGTCAGCTAGTATATGCACACTCTTCTATTTCTCTTTCAATCTCTCTAATTTTGCTTTTAATTCTTAGCTACCAAACTATTTTCTCTCATGCATTACTACCATGGAATCCTTTCATACCTTACCCAAAGATCTAAAGTATTTAGTATAAGGGGTTTTATCCAATTTTATATTATATCTTTTGGTCAAGGATGATACTTCTTTCCTTTCTTTAAAAATAAATTCCCTACCAACATCACCTTTCATCTTCTTCTTCCTCACCCTCTAAATGCTTTTGATTGGTTTATCAAAAAAGGTTGTTATAGAGCAGAGATTTGATATTTTAAAGTTGGGAAATTGAGAGGTCTTAGATCCTAATTCAATGTCCCAAGGAGTAATTATCAATTAATTAAGGTTTATCTCCTTTGTGGTTTTCATCACAACATTTTCTTCAACCTCCTAAGCTATTTGTTACTTCTTTACTACTTTGACAATGGTGTCAAGGAAGGAAGGATAGATAATCTTAGACCAATCCAAACCTCTATATTGGGGGAATGGATGGACTATGACCATTTATGTATTTAAATGCTTACTCATTCCTACACTTGTAATAATGGTTTCTCATAATGGTAGTACCAGAAGGAACACCAGAAGTAATCATGGTGAAGGTGGATGGCATGGGGGTTCAAAATGGATCAATGTTGGTATAAGATGGAGTAGTAGTGGAAGCATCCTTCTTACCCTTTGGGGTGAGTAAGGGGAAATGTAAGAAAGAGGAGGAGCTGAATGGATCAATAGATATGAAAGTGAAAACTTCCACCTTATGTGTGTTTTTAAAATTGATGAAATAGATATAGATCTAAAAATGGGAACATAAGAAGAGAGCAAGAAAGTAGTTTCTAAAACTTGAGTACCTATGGGGTCCTCTAAAATTTGTACTTTTCTCTTGTCACCATCGAGGCTCAAATACTTAGCTTTTTCTAGTTATACATCTTCATCAAGATCTGATTCTTCTTTCTCCTCCACTTTTACTTATTAAGGAATGGTAGGCAAGCTGTGTGTTTACTCAATTGTAGGACTACCTATAAGAGGAGTCCTAGGATTTCTTATATAAAAAATAATAGCCTTAGAATTTTATTAGGGTCCTTGCTATATTGATTTATTGCTTCATCTATGGCTACCCATAAAATGTAGAATATTATACCTGAGGGGTAGTTGTAGGCATTTGAATTACATTAGTAGTTGGCTATTCTAGTCCTTGTTCTTCCTCATCAGAGGAATCTAGATTTATGGGGTCTTCTAGATATCATTGAGGGTTAGGTTCACTCATCCTTGGTTCCTTTTTAATATATTTTAGCTTGAAAGGAAGTACTTGTGATGGATTGCCTAGCTCCCTGGACTACTCTACTATTTAGGCTTTCCAAAATTTTGAGTATGTCCACCCTAAAAAGAGTGGCAGTCTACTATGTAATTATTTCATATTGATTGAAGGTTCCTATTCAATCACCATTAAGTGATCCTCCTTCAAAAAAAACCCCTTTTTATTTCTAATACCTCCTCATCATTTTTCACATTCATGAATAGAAAATCATAATAATACTGGATATGATGATAAGGGATACCAAGGCCTTGAATATGCTTCTAGATGGCAACATGAGGATCATAGACCCTATATGGGACTATGGGTAAATGGTAACTATTAATTTTTTTCCATATCTCCAAAGTGTTTCCTCATTGTGTAAACCATTCTACTAATAACCATATGGTGGCTAAAGATTGCCCTTTTTATTTTTGGTCAGATCCTCCTCTATGCTCCACCATAGTTGGAAAATAATTTCTTGCTTAGCTAATTTTTTAGGTATGCATTTTTGGAGACTTAGGGGATGAACATTTTGACCATAAATCATGATAATAATGTCATTTGGATATGAAAAATAATCACCCCTTAAAGATAACATATTCACAATTCTTGCTTCAAACCTAGGCATTGAAGAACCATGTATTGCTTTCCAAATTTGAGGATAAACATCCCAAAAAATCCTCACCATATCTTTTATATAATCATAAACATATATAAAATGTAAGTGATCACAAATTTGATTTTTTATGTAGTCAATGGTTGGGATTCATAGCTCACTAAAGACTTTGTATATTATTCCCATGACAACATCCAAAATATATGACATCATATAAAAGTGGACCATTAGAATGGGATGCTTGTATTTATGTTTGAATTACTCTCTCAAATGAAAACTAACAACTTTCCCAAAACAAATGTCATGTTATTGATCAGCATCATATGTAATAATAGTACCCAGTCTAGATTAAAGAAATGTATACTGTGCATGCTATAGAGCCCATTGAGCAGTGTCATGTTAATCCACACTCCCATCCTAAACTTGTTGATAGGAGTGGAATTCTTAGGATTATTACCCTTTAATGTAATGGTTTCCTTAAGGAGGAGTCATGAAGTCAACATCTTTTCTATTGAATTATCTTGATTGCATGAGACTAGTCTATGCTTATCAAAGTAAGCATCTAATGCTGGTAATGAAAAACACCTTTGAAAATATTCTCATAAAATACATTCTAATATGGTTATGTTGCCACTATAATGTATAAAATCATATTGTGTAACTTTGCCTATGAAGAACAATTCATGAAGCAGGTCAATACATGGCATTACCTCAAGATTGGATGCAAAAAAATGTAATCCTTATATTTTAAGTGATATAAAATCCTTGATGAATAGTCACTCCAAAGGAGATATGTTTCCATATAGTGAAAATATCTCCACAAAATCACCAAAATCCCATAATTCTAAATAATTTGCATACGTGTTGTCAAAAATGGAAACATCAAAGATATTGTCCATAAATTATATTACATCCTTAATAGAATATGTTGATGTTATAATTTATCCTTTGAATGTTTTATATGAAGAAATCATTGCTATAATGTGTATTAATCCCCAGTATTCTCTATGTGCTCTATGAATAATTCTCCCTTCCACTAGTCACTATTTTTACTCATAGTACTCTCACATATATTTAGATATTTTATTGTGTATGATAGTAGTTAAATTTGAGTGTAAATTTTTTTAAACGTAATGAAGACTTCAATGGATGCATGTTTTATATATAGATTTATCATTAAATTCTAGTTCATACATTATAAATGCCCAACATTCACCTAATTTGTATTTTCTACATAGTTAAAATATCTCATTATTTGTAGTTGACACGTATCATTAGTAAGTATTAAGAAGTATTATTGATTTATTAGCTAAGTAAAGTAATTTTTTGGCATTCAAGATTTGGGTATCAGGTTTTATGTTGAGACCAATCTTCATAAAAGATCCAAACAAAAATCTTGAAGACTAAACTCCATCAGACAAAATGTTAGAACAAAATGCCCAAAGACTAAATTTTTCAAATTTTATATAAATATTATGATCTATCGACCAAAATTTTTGATGTAAAAATCTTGAAGACCAAAAATCCATGTGATAAAATTTATTAAAAAAAGTTTGAAGATCTAATTTCAAATAAAGATAAGTCTTTTCAGAACAATTGTTTTAAACAAAATCCATTGCAAAAACTCTGAAGACTAAATTCTATCAAATTAAAGTTTTGAAGACCCAAAAGTCTTGATAAAAAAGGCCTAATGCACAAATTCCAAATAATTTTTATGAATAAACATGTAAAAGCTACATGAAAAAATAATAATAAGCTTCCAAACTAAAAAATCTGATACAAAAAATCCAAAGACCAAATCAATCAAATAAAATGTCTAAATAAAATGTTTAAACAAAATGTTTGATGAATATGTTTTTGAATAAATTTATCTGAATAGACTAAGTCCTTGACAACTTGCATAGTTAAAAAACTCCCAAAAAGGCACTAATAGAGTTAGTCGATAAAATACATAATACCATGCTCATTTCTTCTAAGTATAAATATTGGGATCAATCCTTTCAATAATTTACACAAACTCCCAAAAAGGAACTAATAGAGTTAGTCCATAAAATGCATAATACCATGCTCATTTATTCTAAGTATAAATATTGGGGATCAATCCTTTCAATAATCTACACAAACATATAGATAAAGGTTCAACAATCAAGGCCGAAATCTAAAAAGGTGGGTCCCCTTTTCCTTAAGAAGAAAGGTGGGATGTTGGGTAAAACAAGATGAAGCTATTTAGATGTACTTAGAGTATAATTTTTAGCACAAAATATCAGAACACAAAATCAGATTCAAGAAAACATAATGGAAAATATTGATAGATAAATTAATTATAGTTACACATAAATTAGAACATTTAGACATTAGCACCCAAATTATGAAACTAGTGCCACATGGCACTAGTATCTAATAAATGGTGCAACTATCCAATAGCCTTAGTTTTAAAAAAATTAAATTAGATAGAAAAGTACAATAGGTACAATCTATGTTTATATAGGTTTAGTTACAAATTACTAGTTTTGGCTCAGTTTAGCTCAAATTCATACCAGCTTGCTCAAATTGGGGGCATCATGCATAACATGATCATTCACATTTAAATTTAGATACTTAAATACATATTATTATAGTTTAATCTAGAATCCACATGATCATTTATCAAATTTTGGGGCATGTACATGGCACATTATTTTCATAATCTCACTTATACACTAGTTGATCAGATGTAATGACAAACTACGTCTCATTCTCTATATTGTACACACCGAACATAGTCTTCTAATTTACACACCATATTGATTCCATACTCCATCTATAGTGGTTTCCATTATTGAGTGGCCTGGAATTGCCTAATATTATTGAGTGGCTAAGAGTTATTTTACATTCTAAAGTTCTTGAGTGGATGTATAGCCAACATATATAGTTCTAATTATAGTCACACATCTTTAGTTACATCACATAGTTTAAGTTTCATATGAATATACTACACATGGGAAACCAATTATGGAGTCATATTCTACTTAAGATCTTGATCCACCTACATGAAAGGGTTAGTTAGATACACCATCAGTCTAATCTGAGCTATTCATAGGTCATGATCCACCAAGTAAAGGTGAGTAATGATGGAGTCAAAACTATATAGAGTTATTGAGTGACCCACCTAATGGTGATTGAGAAGGACATTAAATTAGTCCATGTTATTTACTAATTCATCAATATCTACACACACACACACACACACACACACACACACACACACACACAAACACACAAACACACACACACACACACACACACACACACACACACACACACACACACACACACACACACACACACACACACACACACACACACACACACACACACACACACACACACACACACACACACACACACACACACACACACACACACACACACACACACACACACAACAAACACAAATTGTCACTAGGTTTATGCATTGATTCCCATACCTAGTGAAGTGTATTCATTTTTTTCCTATATGTTATCTCTTTAATCAATTTTATATCTTTACTTAGTTTTATCTTTTTGTTCAATTTTTGTCTTTACTTTTGACATCTCTTAGGTAAGGAATAATCTATCCAAGTTTCATTTTTAGGACACGTCATAGATCATGCTTCACAAACTTTGATCTAGATTCATAGGCTTTGTCTCTTAGGTAAGTCTAGGTACACTTATTTTTTATTTATCTAAGTCATTTTGCTTTGCTAAATTTATAGAATAGATGGGGGTAAATGTGATCATCTAAAAATGACTTGTGAGTGATAAGAGCACTAATTGAGACCTCCCATCCCTAGCTTAGCCCTAGACCTTTCTTAGGGCCTATTTTCACACTTATCTAACCTTCATGTAAGCCACAAGCATCCTTAAACATCCCTAAATTAGTCCTATACCATTATCTTAACATCATGGCCCTTAGTACCTTTGGTTATACCACCTGGACACTAGTGTAATAATAGGGATAGTAGCACCACATGGTGTTAGTGTCCTGATTTTGGCACTATTATCATTTCCCTCTTTTTTTATACCAATGTATATATTTTCAAATTTAAGACCACCTAAGGTTAGTTTAAACCTCTTCTAAGACCTTCAAAAGCACCAAATATATATATATATATATATATATATATATATATATATATATATGAATTTTATCCCTCTAACCACTAGATGGAAATTAGATGTAAATTACACATATAAACTCAGAACAAATTATGCACAATCAAGGTTATCAATCCCTATTTTCCTTACTTTTACATACAACTATCTACAACATTCCTAAGCTTAGATTACTCAAGTTTCTATTTTTTATCACATTAAAATAACTCGAGTCAGTATTCATATTATCTTCACTTTCACTTGTACCAACACTTAGGTGGGGATAACTATATCGAGCTTGATCCCTCTTCAGAGTATTGGTATGTAGGCAAGAGTATTTGTATATAGGCAACTCTCATTATAATAGGGTGTTGAGGATGTCTAACATACCCCACTTATAACAAAAATTAATAGTATTGTCAATTCAATGACCTAACAACATGGAAGATTAGGATTTGCATATAAAATCAGCCAAAATAGGTCATCTACAGAGATTCAAAACTTCTACACATACGAATTGGCTTGGCAGACCCTAACATAGGTATACTTATAAGTTCATAATAGTTTCTCATAGAGAACACTACTGCCAAAATAGGGACACTAGCACTACATTACATTACTTTCCAAATAGGGAACTACTATCTAGAAAGTGTTTTGAAACCTAGATCTTATTTGTAACACTTAGACCAACCTTTGTTTTCGTCTTTAGCCTCTAGATCTGTTGTTTTAGTTAATTTCTAGACAAGTAATTGTTTACATTATTTATTAATATTTTTATAAAGGTCAAATTATTTCAATTACATTAAAAATTAGTGGTTGTATTTATTTCATATTTATACCCAAATTTACTATATGCAATCCCCTTAACATCATAGGATTTACATACACTATGTCTTAAATGGCTAAATCACATGTCTTGATCTTGTATTTAGGTTAAAGGGGCTCAATTTCACCCCAATTTCCTTCATGATTGAATTGGTGGACTATTTTTTAATTCTTTTATGATATTTGGGTTTTTTGACCCCCAAATTACATCTTGTATAGTCAAAAGTAAGTTCATGGGGTTTAATTTCATCCAAATTTCATCAACGACTTAACAATTGACTAATTAACTCAATATGTTAGGAAATATGATCTAATTTATAGCCCCAAATCTCATCTTTGACTCATAGTTAGGTTCAACAGGTCTAGATTGGCCCTAATTAACTTCATGTTTGCATTTGTGATAAAATTAGGGTTTAGGGTTTATGATTGTAAAAATTAACTAATTTGGTCAATATGTGAATAAATATGAGTTAATTTAGCCCCTAAGCATATCCTACACTAATAATTAGGATTGATGGGTTCATATTATCCCTAATTACCTTCATGTTTACATTTTTAATAAAATTAGGGTTAATTAAGCCATATGTTTCATCCTATACAATCAATTGAACCATAAATTAGATTCATGAGGTTTAATTTATCCCAAATCACATCTCTAATCACACCAATTAACTAATTAGATCAATTCATAATAGAGCTAATTTAACCTTAAAATTAATCTTACTCATGTAGTTATTATTAAGTGGCTCAAACTAGCCTTAAATGCCTCCTTGATTTATGAATCAAATATTTGGTTCATTATATGATGACATTAGGGTTAATTTCACTCCAAATCACATCATATACAATTTAAAATAGGTTCATAAGGCTCAAATTTTTATAAATCATGTCACTAATTGCATTATTTGACTAACTGACTCAACCTATGATTAAATCAAATCCAATTTAGCCTCAAATCATATTGTATAGTCATAATTAGGTTTAAGGGGCTCACATTGACCTTAATTTCTTCTATAATCAAACCAATCTATTGTTTCATTCATTATATAAACATTGGTGTTTATTGAGCCCAAAACCACATCTTATATATGCCAAACTTACATCTATCATTGAAACAAATTATTACTTACTTCATTCTTTAATGAAATTAGAGCCAAGTAATCCACAAATCACATTGTATAGTCACAATTAGGTTTTAATGGCTCAATGTAGCTCCAATTACCTTCAAATTTAACCAATGGACTATTTCGTTTATTTTATTATGACATTGTGGTTGAAAAATCTAAATTACATCCTTTATAGTCAAAATTAGGTTTATGAAGCTTAATTTCACTCAAATTACATCACTGGTTACACCAATTCACTCAATATGTCAAGAAATCTTAGTTAATTTAGCCTTAAATCACATCTTATACACACAATAATGTTTAAGGGGTTAAAATTGGCCCTAATTTCCTTCATCATTGAAACAATTTACTATTTCATTCATTTTGTAATGAAATTCAACCTAGTTGAACCCTGAATCATATTCTAGATAGTTAAAATTATGATCTCCAGCATAAATTCACCAAAATTGCATCATTATATCCACCATGTTCTTTTTATGGTAATGTGTATATTGACACACTCCACTTTAAAATAAAAATATAAAAATTATAAATGTGAATAGATATATAAATATAAACATGTACACATAGAATCTTTTTTTGTGACATGTCATGTGACATATATACACTATAATGTGTACATATTATAGTGCATACACACTATGTTATTTTTTAATTAAAAAACCATGCCTTTTGGCTTGGAAATGGCTTGGATTCCCTATTCAATTGCTTATACCTATAAACACATAGTCAAATCTAATATATTTGATATAAAATAAGAAAATTAAACTTTCATCACTAAAAACTCAATGAATTTCAATGAGATAATTCATACAATTATTACTATGATGATGATCATGCTCTCATCTTTCCAAATATATCATTTTTTTAATTTTTGTACTATTTTAAGGTTTCCATGTATTGATTTATAATTGTTCATTTTAGGCCACTACATGTCACAAATACACATGCATGTATAAGTTTATGTAATTTTTTCATTGATCAAAATGAAAAAATATAAATTATGCCACAAACTAGGCTTAATTATACACACATAAAAAAATCATTTATTATTTTTTAGGTATTTAGGGTGGGCCACACAACTAACTATCCATTTTATCAGTTTTTCAAGATTTATTTAATTGTAAAATTTTTAAAAAAAAAAAAAAAAAACATCATTGAAAAAATTTAAAAATTATAGGTCACAAACTAGATGATCTTATATTAATTTTCATCAAAGGGTTTCAAACAATATTAAATTATGATAAAAAAAAATAAGGGCCACAAGACCGACTATTTACTCTCTTTTCCTAAAAAATAGGAATTATTACTCAAATTTTAGATGTTTGAACTACTTATACTTAACTATTTTTATAATAAATTAGTGTTTCTAAAACTATACTTGAAATTATATAATTCATATTCTTATAGCATCTTCAAATTTTGAGTGTAGACATCTCAAATAATCTATAGAATTTTAGATTTCTAAAAAAAATTAGGCAAAACATGTCCATAGGTAAGCCCCTTTTTATCCCCCAACTTTCTGCACTTACTAGTTTATTAATTTTAAATTTACAACAAACTTACAAATAAATAAAAACATTGGACTTTTTTCACTGAGAAATGGGAAATGTCATGGCAATGTGTATAAAACCCCCAAAAATGATTATTTAGCATTCTTGACAATATAAGAATGTATACAAATTTCAAATTCAACTTTATTATGGAAATTTATAACCATTTTAAATTTTGTTTTCATAATTTTGGTTACATAATTAAAAAAAAAAATTGTCTAGTATGTATACAAATTTAAGGTCCAATTAAAATTTTATGTGGGCCTAGTTGGCACCAAATAATATTAGCAACTTCTAAGTGACACAATGAATGTGCAAAGAATAAATATTTTCGTCTTGATAAAAAATGTTTGGTGCCACTAAACTTAGAGCTTGTTGTAACTCTAAATCCTGTCAACTTACATTATTACCATGATCGAATCATCTAATGGCTTCTATGAAATCTAACAATGTTGTAAAGCACAAAATGCAATGGATCTTTTGATAAATATTAAAACATCCTCTAGCTATAAATGGTCCTAATCATCATGTGATCTTATTATTGGATGATTTTTATTATTTTGGATATTCCCTTTTCTTGGAAGGCATGTCAATTCATATTTTGTTATATATTCCAAAAGTTAAGGAAGTGAGTTGTTTTTATCTCACAAGGAGACTATTTCCTTCGATCATGTCTATGTTGACTAGTCATTTTACCTATATATACTTTGGTGCATCCACTTTAGGTTATAAAACTATAGTGTAAGTATTGTTAAATGAAAGAAACAAAAAATATTGTGTGAAAAAAAAATTAGGACAAAGATATTTTATGAGATTTTTATGAGAGGTGTGAAAAAAATTTAAAACCTTTTGCATACTATTTTAGAGAGCATTTACTTTCCTAATGATAATTAAACTATTTTTTAATTTTAACTTGAAGTTCAAATATTTTTTTATTATGCCACGAGACTGATCAGTCTATGGGACCACCAATTACACTGATTTATCTAATTATTCAAATATTCTCGTGACACAAGGCATTGTTTAGAACACTAATTCATCTTTTATTAAACTAAATTAGCATTTACACATCCATTTTTAAAAAAATTCCTCAAATATATCTACCATGTAGTTAAATCTTAAATTTTCCACATACTTGGATCATATGTCTATGCATTGATGACATTCAAGGATGAAGTGCTCCTCCATTTTGACTTTCCCTATGGTATAAAGAACACAAACCCTCTCACCACACTTATCCTTAGTATTCATCTATCTACATGTCTTGTACTGAAGCCTATGAGAACCAGTTCTTAATAGAGCAATGAGGATCTTTCCTCTCCAACTAATTTTAGCTCTTATATATCATTTTTCATTATGCTCATAAGTCATGTTGAACATTGAAAGATATTGTTGATTTTTCTTACATGTCCTTTTCCTACACATTACCATTTTGAAATTTTAATTCATTTAATTATTTATCTTTATTATAATTTAGATGTTTGGTTAGGTTGATATAGAACACGAATATTATATTTTTATGTTATGATTCATAGAAATAATACTTGTGCTCAAGCCTCATATTGTTTGCACATAAATCAATGTCTCCGAGAGGTGAAATTTCCATTTCTCTTTAAATCAATAATGATAAATTTCGCTAGATTTTAAACTTATTATAAAATGAGTTTCCTTATCCTAATACTTACAAAATGTTACCCATGAAATAGATTGAGCTTTAACTATTGTATATTTAATTTCTAATAAGTTTTTGAATTGAAAATGTAGTTATAAATCATAGTATAGTTTTTGTTCACATCTGCTAGAGTTTTAAAGAATTACTTTATAATTATCACATGTATATTTCCTTTTTAAGGTTAATTAATAAAATTTTAATTTCTTTCCAATTAATATGGTTTAAAGAAAAAAAATTAAGAGGTTAATACATGTTTGACAATATTTATGATCAAAATTTGATGTCATGGGATGAATAATCATATAAATTAGTTTTTCCACTATCAAAGGATCTGATTGAGATTTTTTGAATAACTCACATAATCATTGACCTCCAGCCAATTGATATTGAATATCTTTATCAAGATTATAACCAAATCATGCAAAGGATTATAACTCTACAAGTTGAGATAGATCTAATTTTACTTTTCTAACTACTTATTTCATAGATTTCATCTACTTTATTGATCCTAATCTAGATATGGAAAGACCTACATTAATGGTAGGCTAAATTGTTGCATTGAATAAAATAAAAGATAGGAAAATTTGTTTGTTAGGAATAAAAATTGTGTTAATGGGAATATAAGTTGAAAAATCTCGAGCTTGAGTCTCAACTATTGGTAAAGTAGTAAAAAAACCCCACCTATATGAGAATTTAATTTAGCTACACTTTCTAATAGTCAAGAATTCAAATAGAAAACATATCCTGATAAGTTTTCTTGCCAGGTTGTCTTCTTAATAGAAGAGACTTTTTTCAATATTCTTGTGCTTATTTATATATTTCATCATATATTATTTATGTATGTTGTTCTTTATATATGAAATATTTGGGTAAATTTACTCTTGTATAAGGAGCAAGATATTATAATGTAGTGAGATAATCCATAGTTTATGATACAAAAATGGCATAATCCATTATTCCATGTTCTTTAAAATTATTAATTACCTTAGATATGGAAGAGGCTTTCTAACCAATAGAAAAATAAACATGTATTGCATTCTAACCATATTTATTGATAATTGTATTTGTAGTTAATATCATCTTATCAGTCTATTTGTATCTAATAAATAATTAGCATTTACCACATCCTATATGAATCATATAATCAATATGAATAATATATGTTTGAAGAGGTTTATATATATAACATATTTAGATAATACCTGGAGTCAAAGATTCAATCAATCTAAATTTAGAATATTTAATTTTATCCTTACCATCATTAGGTTGAGCTACACCATTTAAAACATGACCCAAACAAGCATCACTTACTTGTATCTAAGTATTTTTTCATGTTTATCTCACACAAATACCCTCTTATATTATCAATCCATCACCCATTAATACATCTCCAACATTAGTTGATTCTAGATTTAGATAAATGCCTAATGTACCATCTACAAATTCTACTAACTCCCATACCATTAATTTATCAAGACCATGAATACAAGTAATGTCATATCCTACTTAAAGTACAGTGAAAATATTAACATTTTTAACCTCATTATTATATTTTTCAATCTATTTATATAGCATACTACTAATTTCATCAGGTTGAATAGTTACCATTAACACTAGTTGATTCTTTTTTGAAAAATAAGAGCTCTATATTTTTATTTTGAAAAAATAAAATAAAATATTCAATTTATGTTTTTTATGGATATGACTATTATGATAGATTGTATGTAAATTTAACTTGCTATTCAGATGGCTATTTAGAGTTCCTATAGCTCTTTGTATAACTTGGTGATAAATTTATTATCGAAACTATTCAATTTATGTTTGTTGTTCAAAGTGAATAGTCTCTTTATTTAAATTCTTTAATTATTCCAAATTAATAAAACAAACATTGATGAGATCTTATTTTTATTATTCTATTTGAGAGTATCCATTTACCCTAATTTCATGTGCTCATATTTATCCTTACTGTAAGTGAGCCTAGGCTTGTTTGAGCTGGTCAAAATATCCTTTACATAGTTCTTTTGAGGGTAGATGTAGGATAATCAGGGACAAAAGGAGAGAGTAAAGTGACATTTTTATAAAAATAACAATAGTTGAACTTGGAGAGAGTTTTAAAGACACTTGTAAAAATAATTTGATAACAATGTAATAATATGAACTATGACATTTTGAATTTAGTTTCTAAAAATATAATTTTTTTTAATACCCAAATGATTAAAGTGTATAAAATTTATGTATTTATGACAATTTATTAACATGTTTTGGTGAAAATATAAGGATATTGCATGTGTATAGACACCTTTTTGAGTAAATGAATGAATTATTGTATGAAATATCATATATGGATAGATGAAGTGTCGAAGATTGATCATGATATTTTTTTTATTTTTTAATAAATAATATAAAAAGTCAATAGAACTAGAAAATTAGAACTATAAGTGTATGAACATAACTTTTTGACCTTAACTTCATAAATAATTATTTTTTAAAGCATAGCTAGTGATGCATAGATTGGTTAGGTATAAGTTTTATGAAATTTTGATTAATGTTCAAAAAGTTATAAAGATATCTGTAATGATATGTATATATTTTATAATGAGGTATGTTGTGTAGAAATTAATTAATAATAAAAAAAAATAGTTTCATATTAAAAAAATTATATATTCAAAAAATATGCTTTCCCCTCTATAAACCCATATAATTTTTGTAAAAAATAATAAAATTTGCATGTAATATGTGTCTACAAATATGAAAAAAAATTCTAAATTTCCTAAAAATCATGTGGCTACTCCATGACTGGTTTTAGGCTAGTTTCAGACCTCCCCAAGCCTAAACCTAAATCACTTTTTGAGGGAAAGTGGAAAAGCCAAATATTAAAATGTTAAAAGGGCATATTCCCTTTTAAAGATTCATTAAATTCATTTGACCATTTGGGACTACTCCAAAACAAGTCACATATTCTTTCTAAAAGGATGTACTCCATTTATAGTTCATGAATTTCCTTTATTATTAATTCTACATCTTATAAACTTCAAACTAGATTTTTCTATGGATATTCTACAAATTCTCCTTTTACTTTATCTCTATTACTATAAATTCTTAAACTTTTACTCTAGACCTGGACTTATTTGTGTAAATATAAATAATGGAGTTGGGTTGATGTCATAAAAGACCAATTAAAGAGAAAAAATGAGGAAAATGAATTCAAGAGAGATAAATAAGAAAAAACACAACTATATAGGAGATCATCAATAAGATATTTTACATAAGGTGAAGGTACTTCCCCCACACCAAGTTATATTTCAAATGAAAATAACAACCCAATTTCATGGATTTCAATTTAGATGTGTCTTCAAATGAGATAAGAGAACTTAATCAAACCTTATTACATGATGAAATTAAAAATGTAAAACATTTAATTAATTAATTTTTATTGAGTGATGAAACACATAGATAAATACAATCTAATGAAACATCCATCCATAATAAAGTTTTTTAACATGATAGTGAACATTGTGTAATGACCCTAATTCATCTATCTCATAATGAAGACGAATTCACTTCAAATATAGGGTCTAATATACCTATACAACACTCTAATATCCCTTATATGGTTTAAGTGGTAACACCTTCTAATTTAATACAAAATATAGCTCCTAGACCAACACCTCTAAGGATAATGTGATGAACACCAAGATATTTAGTTTAAATATATGAAAAAATAATAAAACATATGGAAGGTAGAATGAAAAAAAATACAAGTTAAATTTCATGATAAATGGGTATGGAGCTATGTATTTGAGAATAAAATTCATACAAAATGATGTCAACTATTTTTTCAATTAATGAAAATGTAAAAAAAGTGCCCTGTGATGGATAATTTAGGGTTAGAACAAGTAGTATAGAGGGAAGAAATAATGTAATAGTAAATAATATAGTTAATGAATTTGATGTAATAGGCAATAAAACTCAAAAAAGTAATATATTAATGTGGAAATATGAGTAATAATAGAATATATAGTGAGAGTCAACATCTAGAGAATGATTTATTAGTCAAACAAATACATCCCTGAAATTGAATAGAACTCTAATAAATGCAATAAAAAGAAGAACAAGGCTTGATGACCCTTTGTTCATAAATTTTTGGGAATTTTATGGTGGTATCCCAAAAAAATATAAGGTTTTAGTTAAAGTAGCAATACATTTGAATTGAAATTTTGGCACAACACAAAGGTCTCATCTAATGTAAATAATGTTGTTAAAAGAATAAAAAGTTTTAAAAATTATGAGCCATATGTAAAACATTTGGTGGACATTGCCCAATTTTTTTTTTATGAAAATACTGTTATAAAATTTAATGGTAAATTAATAATTATCCAAAGGTCATTTGAGATGTTCAATCCTTTCTATGTTAAAATCAATCAAACACACACCACATGTTTTTTTAGGATCCATATTGAATTTTATGTGTATGTTGATATGTTTCATGATATACATTATGCTTTACATTCTAATGATATTATTCAAGAATTTATGGTGGATTCCCCACCTAAAACATTAAGAGAGTTAATCCCAAGTCTTTTATGTCAAATACCTAGTGACAATTTTTTTAACAAAGAATTTTTAGATGGAATATGTAACACTTGTGGTCCTTTATCACATTTTGACTAGCTATATACATGAATAAATTCCACATAAATTTGGAAAGCAACTAGTTTATTTTAATAAGTACAAATCTATAAAGTATTAAAATATGGCAAATATTCATGAAGATGTCATTTGGTTACGACCCAACTATTTATGTCTGATATCATGTTTAAATTCAAGAAGAATATTATTTACCAATATGTAAGACACATATACAAAAAAAATGGTTAGATAATAAATTCAAGTTTTGTAAGGATAACTTCTCATTTAGTACCATAGTTTTAGTTATGGACTTTGCTAAATATTACACACAACAACCACATAATGAGGTTCAATGTGAATACTATTATTCATTTCAAGTTCAAATTTTTGTTTATATTACATTCAGACATGCACCTAATAGAAATGAGGATACAAAAAATATTTTGAGGGAGTATTAATTTTATATGAGTGATGATTGATTGTATCCTCTAGAGTTTATCCAGAGTTGTTTTGAGATATTTTATAGAAATATGAATGCAAGAGAAATCATTTTCAATACACAATACATTTGGTCAAATGTTTATGCAAGATAGTTTAATAATTATTGAATATTTTATTAGTTAAGTATAATATATAATAATAATAAAGATCAACATTTTTGGAATTTATTTGAGGTTGGGCATGGAAAACGGGAACATGATATTGCATGTGTAAAAATATCCCTTAAAAAAGAGTAGGGAAAACATAAGGATGGTTCTATTTTTAATGATGTTACAAGTATTATGACTTGATGTAATGAAAAAATTATCATGGATCAAATAAATATTATCATGTGCAAATATTATTTTGGTCAATGAAGGAAGAAGATAAGACAGTGTATGAAGATTGTAGTAAAGTACCTAAATCAATTATTTTCCACTCCATTCAAAGATACAATTCTAGCTCTTAGACTATTTATCCTAGGGATATGGCATTATTTTGATCATTTTGTAGAGAATTTAACTATAATGAATGTGATTGAAAAGAATGCATTGATGAATGGTATTATAGAACCCTAATGACTATGGAGACTAGCAATTCATTTTGACCACTAAGGGATCATGAGATGGCATCATCAATTGAATTTTATCATATCTCATATATTATGCAACTAAGTACAATTTATGTGTAATTTAAAGGTAGCCTTAATTTTATTAGTGACATATTACATTTTTCCTACATGTCCTTAAAAATTGATTATAATTTAAAGGTAAGGCATGTTTTTACTATATAACAAGTAAGGACAATGATCAAAGAAACTATTTTTCTTATTGCGTAGATGAAAAAATAAATTAACCATAATTGTCATGGATGGAGAAGACCTCGTTTGTCCCACTATATCTATGGTGGTTAATGTTAGCCAATTCTAGCTACCATAGGTGAGCCTAATAAAAAAACTTGCCATTTATCTCATTTTAACTTTGTTGATAGTAATTTAGGGTCTTCAAATAACCTTTTATGATGGTTCCCCTTTGCATTCACCATTGTTTAATATTTTGACATCCTCATGTGTTTTTAGAGAGATGTCTTCATTGTGTAATGTACTTAAAAACGTCAATAAATGTATTGGCATAGTAATAATTCCATCCTAATGCATAATGAACATGATTTGGCCATATGTTTTGGAATCTATTATTGTAGCATCTCCTTCAATAGTTTCTTGATGTTAAATATTTTTTACCATCTATGAAGATTCATATATGAGACCTTTTCTATATTTGGTTCTAAATATTTGTCTTGTTTTGCTTTCTAGATTCCTTGTTTTGGAGGTATTTCAAGAGGAGGGAATCCTATCTTTGTGTGTTGGTGTCTTATAGTAGTGGTCAAGAATGCATCATCCTTAGGCTACATATTAGCCATGTTAACATTCTTGATGACATTTTCATTTCTTTTCTTTTCTAAGACATGATAATATTTTGTCTTGTGTTGGTCATATATTCTACAATATGAATTATAAGACTATCTTTGGAGATTCAAAGGGTAATTACATTACACATTATTATACTCTCTACATAAATAACATTACAAATGAGGGTATTGATAATTATCTCCTCTGCCACCATGGTAACCTCCTTTGTATCTACCCCTATATCCTCCTCTATTTGATTGATAACCTCCTCTATACCCTCCCTATTCTTCAATTATATTCCAATGTTGATGGTAATAGGTATTATCTCTAATTATAAATTATTGTTGTGCAACTCATGGGGTCCAACTAGTTTATTATTGATGTGTCATTATTAGCTTCTAAGGTGTTGTGTACTTATGGTAATGGTGGTGTCCAACTTAGTGAAAAAGGGGTCTAACCAGCCAGACCTTGAGGTTATTACTGAGGTGAACTAGAGAATCCATTATGGACCTACTTGGGTCACACAACCTTTATTAACTTTTGGGCTTGGAATCATCTACTTCACCAAGGACACTCACTATGAGATAATGATAAATAAATTATTTATAATGTCTTCTTTTATTTACTACAAATCCTTACAATTATTTTCATCATGATTATGTAACTTAAAAAATTACAATATAAACTTTGTGGACTTTTGACATACTATTATAGGAAATGGCACTACATTGTTGCATACCCTACAACTCTATAGATTTCAACATAACTCTATCTTTATCTTAGGATAATCATTCCTATGATGTCCTTCTTTCCCACACTCCATGTGCCATTGATTTAGATTAGGTTTATCTACCTCATGATATTGTTCTATCCTCTTCATAAAATCTCATAATGTATTTTCAATCTTAGAACCCATGATGGGAGCTTCCCAGTGGTCTTCAATTTTATCCACTCACAAGGCAATAGATTTATCATCTACCTTAGTATAATATTGAGTCTACACTATAACAAATATAATTCTAGAATGCAGTCCTTCAACAAACCATACAACTTTATTTTTATCTACTAAGGAAAATTCCATGTTATTCATTATGTTGAATAACCTAAGATCATAGTCATAAACTAATTCTCTTTACTTCTATCTAATCTCATTCAAGTCTTGAATATCTTGACTTCTAAATTTATTTAACTTAAACTCTACAATAAGCCATTTTTTTTACCTATTGTAGACTTGCCGACATAATTTCTATGTGGTACATAAACTCAATTTCTCTTCCATTCAATTAACCTATTAATTTGGAATTCTTGATAACCTCATCAATA
>JARHVA010008713.1:400000-434658 GCA_037957365.1 Torreya grandis | reverse complement strand
TTTGGAATTTTTTTTGTAAACCAAGGGATATTGGAGGTCTTGGTCTAAAATACCTATGCATTCAAGGTATTACCTTAGTGGTTAAATGGATAATCAAGGATTTCAAGGTGGATGAGCCTTAGAAAGTGATAGTAAAAAATAACATTCTTAGAGGGTTTCCTAAAGGTAAAGCAGGTTGGAAAGGCTTGCACATTATTGACATTCTTTTTGGCCCTTATTATTTTAAGTTTGTTTGATATCCTATTTTTTCATCCATTTGGAAGGCTTGGAAATTTTTGAAACACATTTTCACTACAAATCATGTATTCAATTGGATGGGATCTTGTTTTCAAGGGTACAAATCTATATGATGGTGTTGATGTATGTTCCTATTAGTGTGTTGAGGCATTAATGTTTTCATTGATGTAAAATTAGTTAAGTTTAATTAATGTCATATAGGTGATCCTGTGAATATACATATCAAGTATTCATGATGGCTTAAACATGGTCTAATAGGTCCTTAAGTTCTGCATAAGGTCTCGACATAATGTTGAGATGTGGCAATCTTATGAGTAGTGATTGCTTAGTATTTATATGAGAGATAATCTGAAAGAGAGTATTGTTTATGTTAAATTTTTTTTTTGATAATTTAATTTATTTACCAAGTTCATAAGAAACAAGTCTTTGTGGACAAGGTGTTCACAAAGCCTAGTATTGTCTTGGTGGAAGCATGAATAGTGAAGCTTGGTGAAGTGAGTGAGTTGAGGTTTATGAGAATACTTTTGGAAGTAATTGAGCATGGAATGAGGTTTCTTGGCATGTTATTGAGTTTTTAAATGCATCTATATTGGTATTAAGGTCTCAAAGAGGTATGGTACGTAGTAGGTCTGTTTGGTAGACTAGTCCTTAAACATGAACATAGCTTGTAAAGGTATGATGGTGATGATATGGATATGCATGAGCTTAAATTTGTGAAATTTAGTATGTGAGAATGGTATAAGGATATATGGCATAATTATTAGGTTTTTTGAGTAATTCAATAAGGTTCAATGTGTTTTTAAGGTCTAAATATGGATTATAGGTATAAGCCTAGTGTGCAAATAGACTTAGTGTGGTCTAATGAAGGGTCAAAGTTAGTTTCAAAGGTGATATGGATCATGTGATATTTACCAAAGGTGTGAGAGGTTTTTTCAATATTTATCATTAATTTTTAGGTATTGAGTCAAAGGATAAAACATGAAAAGTGGGTCTTTAGGTCTCTCGATTGCTAGAAAGAAGAGTTGTAGACCTAAGAAGGAACTTCAATGATTGTTGGTATGTGTGAATACTGTATGAAAATATAAGATCTCAAGGAGAGATATAAAATGGTCTTAAAAATGTTTTACAATCATTAGGATTTGGTTTGAGGGGAAGAGTTTTATGAACAAACGTTAAGAATGGAAATGATCTAAAACCCTTATAGTGACCCAATGGTGAAGATTTTGTTTTTGAGTGCCCAAAATGTATTTTTAAGGAGATTTTGATGATTTTATCATATTTATTACTCTTATATGTACCTCCAAGTGGATTTGAGTTCTCAGGAGAGTGAGTGTAAGCTATAAAAAAACCCTTATTTCTTATAAATTTGATATAGTAGGTAGGGTTGACTAAGTCAAAGTTGCACAATGGATGGAGGTTAAAAATTTAAACTTTTTATTCTTTACCATGTTCATTTTTAAGCAAGTTATATAATTTAAAATGGATAAATTTGTCATGGAAGTTGGCCTATTGCTAAAAGTCCAAGTGAGGAAGATAGTGAAAAAACTAGGCACGAGTGAGAATGAGTTTATGGATATGTTTTAGTGGATTAGGAATGGATCCAATTGCTTGAATTTATTTTTAAATACATGTTTCACATTTACCCATTGAATATAATTTTTTAATATTCTCACAAACAAGTAGAATATTGTTCACAAGGTGATCTGTCTAGTGAAGAAGGATAGTAAAGATATAAGGTTCAAAGATTGGTATATATATTCCATATTTACCATTATACCTATGTATATTTATGTTTTTATATGTTATAAATATGTATAATTATTATAATCATGCATCAAGACTTATTTTTTGTGTATGCACAGGTGTTGAAATGCAAGATCATCATGACTAGTTTACAAAGACAGAATGATAGTTCTAGGTATGCAAGGTGGAGTGAAGAGTTTGAGAACCTTTGATAAGATTAAATGTATCTAATGCACTTTAAATTTTTTTTTGAGATTAATATAATATATAAAATATTTATATAAGCTGAAAATTGACTTTAAGGAGTTGAGATATGGAAGCCAAAATGGCTTGTCTAATTGTATTAGAACTGTGAAAGAGAAGCTCTATTAGGTGTGGAGATAAAAGCTTCACTGATGCAGACATGGAGAAGGCCATTAGAGGAGTTGTTGGAGTGTCACAGACACTGGCATCAGTCAGGCCAATCAACGTCGGCAGGACAAGGTAGGAGAGCAACTGATGTCGGTCAGAGATCAGCCAACGTCGGTAGTCCCCAGGTGGACAAGGACCATCGTCAGTCACCTATGTGGTTTGACTGCGAGTATATTACGGGCAGTTAGTTGACGAACCAAGTGTTTGCATGATGAGTGCTAATTTTAGACTGAGAGCTGTGGATCTAATTATTGTACTAGGTGTCTAATTATTGTTTGGATGAGATCTATATAATAGACTCATGGTTGTATTGTAAACTTGTGCTAGGGAGTAAGAGAGCATTATTATAAGCTCCTTCTGTGTGTGAGGTGAGCAATGGTGTGTTCCTCCTAGTGCCTCAGTACCAAGGTAGGTGCTGGATTGGAGAATCAGAAGGGTTCTTCAGGAGTGTATGATCTTGGTCATCAGGTGAGCATGGCTTCTATAGGAGATCTACATGGTAAGTAAGATCATTGATATGTAGGTGTATGTGTGTGCAAGGTCAAGGTTCACAGGTGTGCATAACTACCTTGATCTGTAGGTTGAAGATCAGATAGGACAGCAACACAACAGGGAGCAGTATCAGGAGAGATCTACTTGGAGTACAGGTGTGTACTTAGAGCATAGAGGAAGGCAAGGAAGATCCTTCCATAAGTAAGGTCTATTGAGATGCAGGTTTATGCAGGTTTAGGGGAGATCTACTTGAAGTACATTTGTGTACTTGTGGAGTGCGTGGAGCATAGGTATAAGGTGAACACCAACTCAGTTTGTGAGTTGGGTGTTGGGACCTAAGAGAGAGAGCTTTGAGGAGAGAAGTACTGTTCACTTGAGGTGTGGGAAGCCTCTAAAGAGGTGGTGGAGAAGAAGTGGCATCTTTTTTATTGTCTTCTTTTCTGTATGAGTATTAATACAAGTTGTGTATTGTCTCTCATATCTTGTGTTATTTTTGGATTCTAGTTACTTGTTGATTCTGGTTATTTCCACATATTAAGTTGCTTGGTATTTGGTAATCAATTGTGTGCTTTTAGGGGTTTTGTATTCCCCAAAACATGGTATCAGAGCATGTTTGTTGTTCTAGGTGCCTGACAAGTGGTATCAAAGCTAAGGTTGCAGGAAGCGGTTTTGTGTTTGGTTACAGGTCACTCTCAGGGGTTTCTGATTGAGTGGGATTAGAGCAATAGAAGATCAAAGTAAGCTAAGGATGGAGGAGTTGAAAAGCATAGATGGTCACTTACGGTCCGATGGAAAGAAAGAGCAGGTAAAAGAAGATTGTTGGTTTGTGGAAGATCAGCATGAAGGAACTAAAGAGGCAGATGTTGCAGGGGATGTGGCACAAGATGCTCTAGGAGGTTTCTTGGATAAAGTTGAATCTTGGCTTATAGATTTGGTTGCCTCCTTCCATGAAGCCCCAGATAGAGGAGCTGGTGAGCCTTGCCAAAGAATTGGCAAAGGGAAAGTGAAGCTGAAATTGCAGGCGGCCAACACATGGGTGTTGAAGGAGGTCATGCAGGTCCCAAGTTTAGAGATATGGCTAATTTCTTCAGAAGAGTTAGGTGATGAGAGATGTATGAGAATTCTCATAGCAGATGCACTTGAATTAGCTGGTGGTAAGAAAATAGGTACTCTTTATCTACTTGTTTATATTACTGATTCTTCTTTTGTTGCGGAGATGTGGCTTCGTAGGATTGGTCACTTGAGCAGGAAGGAGATGCATGTTCTTAAGCGGAAGATAGATATATTTGACAGGCTTAACAACTAGAAAGCCTTGGTTTTCTTGGAGGAGATGGCAGATAGAGACCAGTGGATGGGGTTAGATACTTCTGAGTAGGGCAGTTTGGACATGGGGATTGATTCAAAAGAGCTCGCGGGTAAAAAAGTCATCACTCACAGGAAACACAGGTACCAACGTCAGCAAGAAAACCAATGTTGGTAGTAGGTAAGACTGATGTCGGTCACGAGGACTGATGTCAGCAGTAGGAGGACACCGATGACAGTAGGTTGGTAGTCAGGATAGGCGTAGGTACTGATGTCGGTCAGATGCAGACTGTGTAGTGGCCGAGGTTGGTCACTGTAACGAATTTTGGGTGGATAACAAGCTATCAAGGAGTCTCAAACACCCATATGGAGGACTACAGATGTAATTAGGCCTCAAATTCATTGTTCCTCTTCTTTATACTAGTTATTGACTGCAGAGCAAGAAGGATCCAGGAAACAGTGGGAGCGTGGCATGGAGAGATTGCAGAACCAGACGGGAGATTTGGTAGGTTTGCCAGCCGGTATGTTAGCACTGTAAGATGAATGGATTCCTTAGTTGAAGAATAGATAGAATAGACACATGAGATGGAAGGCTAGTCATATGGTCTTGTGAGGAGCTGCAGGACAGTGGTACAGGTTTTGACAGGTGGAGGATGAAGCATGGCTTTAGTCAATGTTAGGGTAACTACTGTGGTTTGACTTACCAGGGGGATGATGATTGCAACATCATTCTATTGCTGTATGTGGATAGTATGCTAGCTAGCAAGGCTGTACATACAGGTTTTGATGAGCTAAGGGTAAGATTAGTTCAGTGGTTTTCTATAAAGAATTTGGAGCAGCAAAATTCTTTAGCATGGGAGACATGGAGATTACAGGTTGATTTTGTCTCCAGTGGGAGCTGATGTGAATCAGGTTTTGGTGAGATGTAGGATGTAGAATTGGAGTGCACCAAGGGATGGATAGTTTAGTGTCTGAAATCACATGAGGTCTAGTATAGACCTGAGTTTGCCCAAGCAGTGGGTGTTGTCAGAGAGTTAGGAGCCAATTCAGAGAAGTGGATTCTCAGGTATTTGAGAGAGACCAGCAGTAGGGATTCATGTTATTCAGGGTCAGGACTTCACTACATGGGATTGTAGGATCAAATGTGGCAGGGTACTCGGATGACAGGAGATACACCATAGGTTATGTGGTGGGTGGTCTTCAAGGTTATGTTTAAAGAGGAATGCAAACCAAGAAATAGATTAGATAGGGTACAGGTACAGGTACAGTGTAGCTATTTATCTCCAAGTGGGATATTGTTAGGTTGTGGAGCTAAAAGCTTCACTGATACAGACATGGAGAAGGCCATTGGAGGAGTTTCTAGAGTGTCACAGACACCGGCGTCAGTCAGGCCAATCGATGTCGACAAGACAAGGCAGGAGAGTAATCGACGTCAGTCAGAGATCGGTTGGCATCGGCAGAGCCTAGGTGGACATGGATCATCATTAGTCACCTATGTGGTTCGACTGTGAGTATATTATGGGCAGTTGTTGACGAACCAAGTGTTTGCATGATGAGTGCTAATTTTAGACTGAGAGCTGCGGATCTAATTATTGTACTAGGTGTCTAATTATTGTTTGGATGAGATCTATATAATAGACTCATGGTTGTATTGTAAACTTGTGCTAGGGAGTAAGAGAGCATTATTATAAGCTCCTTCTATGTGTGAGGTGAGCAATGGTGTGTTCCTCCTAGTGCCTCAGTACCAAGGTGGGTGCTGGATTGGAGAATCAGCAGGGTTCTTCAGGAGTGTATGATCTTGGTCATCAGGTGAGCATGGATTATATAAGAGATCTAGATGGTAAGTAAGATCATTGATATGTAGGTGTATGTGTATGCAAGGTCAAGGTTCACAGGTGTGCAGAACCAGCTTGATCTGTAGGTTGAAGATCAGATAGGACAGCAACACAATAGGGACCAGTATCAGGAGAGATCTACTTGGAGTATAGGTGTGTACTCAGAGCATAGAGGAATGCAAGGAAGATCCTTCCATAAGTAAGGTCTATTGAGGTGCAGGTTTATGCAGGTTTAGGGTAGATCTACTTGAAGTACGTTTGTGTACTTGTGGAGTGCGTGGAGCACTTGTGGAGTGCGTGGAGCACAGGTATAAGGTGAACACCAACTCAGTTTGTGAGTTGGGTGTTGGGACCTAAGAGAGAGAGCTTTGAGGAGAGAAGTAATATTCACTTGAGGTGTGGGAAGCCTCTGAAGAGGTGGTGGAGAAGAAGTGGCATCTTTTTTATTGTATTCTTTTCTGTATGAGTATTAATACAAGTTGTGTATTGTCTCTCATATCTTGTGTTATTTATAGATTCTAGTTACTTGTTGATTCTAGTTATTTCCACATATTAAGTTGCTTGGTATTTGGTAATCAATTGTGTGCTTTTGAGGGTTTCGTATTCCCCAACACGTGGTATCAGAGCATGTTTGTTGTTCTAGGTGCCTAACAAGCTCAATAAACTAGTTTTTAATACCAATGATTGACACTAGAACTACTACTATATCTATTTGAGGATTTTATATAGGTAAAAAAATTAAATCTTAATATGAATTATAAGTCATGTAAGTTCCTTTATAAGTGATAAATTCAACATTCTTCATGACTATGTTTTTGAAGCTATAGGCAGTTTTTTATATGTGAGTTTGATGTTCCTATGTCATCTTGATCAATTTGGAAGTAAAAAAAGCATGTGATTATTTATTATATGTTACATGATATATTATTCATGTATTTTTAGTGTTTTAAAGTTTTTATATACTTGTTAAAGGTTAAATATTCTTGACTGTGTTTTGGAGCTTTCTAGCAAAATAGAGTGAGCCTTTTTTTAGAAGTGTTTCTAAGTATTTGGAGCATAAGTGATGGTGTATAATGGATTTGATGATGACCCTGAGTTAATAAATTTTAAATAAATATATTTATTATACCTTGAAAGTGTTTATATAAGTATTTTGATTTATATTTGTGTAGATAGTATTTTTGGGGTAATTAGGCCTAATAGGTCTTTAATATGCAAATCGCCATTAACAAAGTTCTTGGAATAGATAGATTTCCCTATGAGTTCTATCAAAAATTATGGGATATAGTGGGTATTAATATTCACATAGTTTACAAAATTCCCCAAATTTATGTTTATGTGTGTAGAGACATCAAAATTGAAAAAAAAATGGTTTATAAATATATAATATAATGTGTTTCTTAAAGTTTTTATATAACACTTTAATGTACCTTTGAAACTTGTAAGCAATTTTTATATGAATAGGTGTTCATAATAATAATATTTTTAAATATAGAGTGAATATTTAAAAAAATACATTCAATTTTGTTGAAAATATGATGTTTCTATTGTGAAAGTACACACCTAATAATTTTTTATAAACCTTAAAGATAGAAAACAAAGGTTAAAGTATCATGAGGTAAGTGAAGGAAGTGTGACTTATTGAGAATATACAAGGTAAATTTAGGTTTCTAATGAATTTTTTAAAATGTCTTATGACTTTTTTTTTGTCCATTTTGGCCATAGTGATTCATGTTGTTCTGTGAAGAAGATAGACCTAATGCATTAGGTCTCTAGATAGGCCTAGAAAAAGAAAGAGGTCTAAGTATGTTTGGCCAACATAATATTTATGTTTTTTTTATTTATTATTATGTGTAACATGTTATTAAACATGTTTTTGGTCTGATCATAATGTATTAATATCTTGGTTGACCAAGAGAGTAAGTGTTCTAATGATTGGTATAAGTACAAGCCACAATAGGTCTATTTGGGTGAGTTAAAAAAAGGAATGTGTGAGAAAGTGAAGAAAATATCTCTTTGAGGAGAATAATAAGGTCATGTATACCATAAAATTTTAAAATATTATTAGTCATTAATATCGTATAGAAGTTCCAATTATGATAATCAAGGTTAGTTGACCTAATAAGCCTAGTAAGAAGCATGTTTGAGTGAAGAAATGTAGAGGTTATTTTGAGAGGGGTAAAAGGTTGAGAAGACTTGAATGATTTTATTTTAAATTGATATACCATTATATATTCATCATATATGTGTTATTTATATATTAAGGAGGATAGAGAAGATATAGAGCTGAAGAAGAGGCCACCATCTATTGATTTAGCAATAAGGTGTCTTGAGGTGATCAAGATTGATCTTGACTAAGTTGGTACTTTTTCAATAAGGAGTGAGATCTACATTTTAAAATTATATAGGTTTTATTAAAGTGTCTAATTTTTTTCTGATTCACTTATAGATTTAGTGTCTCCTTTTAGGTTGGAGCTTTCTAAAGGACTGGTTGAGTTGGTCCTTGACTAATGAGGGGTTGGTGCCTCACTAAATATTGATCCATTAATTATAGGATTTTATTCCAAGTAGTGTTTTAGTGTTTTTAATTCCCCATAAGGGTTTCCCACATATATCTTGTGTTCATGTGTTGATATCTTGCTTCATGTTTTATGTGATTATTTTTCTATGCTTTGCTTGATCACTATATTAGTTTGAAATGCTATTCATGTTAAGTGGAAATAAAGGATTGTTTTAAAACATTGATTCACCCACCCCTCCCCCACCCACACCTCTTAGTGTTAATTATTCTAATATGTGGAACATTTTCCTCAATAATCATTTGCTTTCCCTTATTAAAGGGTGTTCTACCTTGGAATGGTTCAAGAAACGTATGAGGATTTTAAATAACTCTTTAGTCCTAAAGGTTGGGCCTCTTGGGACATCATTAAACATAAATATAAAATTCATATAACCCCATGAAGTAATTAATCTATGGTGATAAAATCACTCAGGTATAATAACTCAGTGAATCATCCTAACAATGATAGTGAATTTTGGAATAATATCAATTGGAAAAAGTGCCTCCCCTTCATGAGGCATCTACAAAAACATTATATCTTAAACTATCATCCACTCATCCCCCCTTATATAATGTTTAACTATGTGCAAAGTGTTTATGACTATTACCATAGTTGGGCCTTTAGATTTAAAGTGGTTTGGACTTCATGTTTAGAACCTAAAAAATATTGTTTTAGGTGGTTGTTGCTTTATAATAAGTTATTTTTGGAGAATTTATTGAAAAATGTGGTTATTTACCCCTTTATATATTATGTGCAGTGATGTGGATTAAATTTAACATATTTTCTTTACCTACCAATATGTTACTAAGATTTGGAAATGTTGTCTATCTAATTGGTCTATTGTTTATAATTGTAAAATTAATTGGTTTAATGTTGCTTTTAGATATGTTTGTACTAAAAAGAAAATCCATCCATTATTTCACAAATTCTAGTTAGTGTTTTTAACTGAGATTTTTTGGTTTATATGGAAGCAAAGGAAACAATATATTTTTCAAGGTCGAGCTAGGGTACTTAATAATTTCACAATTGAAGTCATTGTTAAGATTGTTACTATTTAAATTTATCTCCAATTGAAGATCCCATAGAGCCAAATAAAATGGTTCCTATATATATGTATGTTAAAGGTGACTACATAATATGTTTTGGATACTGGTGGGTACTCCAAACTCAGCCTTCACCCTAATTGGAGCCTCTCATCCCACTGTTGTGAAGATGACCCTATCTAAATATGACTAGTCATGCATCAAGGACTCCTAATTTGATGAATCCAAAGAACCCATTTTATAATATTGTGTATTATTTATAACTAGACAAGGATGGTACATATGGAAAGTTTTATGCATCAAAGGAATGTATGTAACTTAGCATAATTTCTAGCCCATCCAAACCTAACTCTAAAGATAGTTTGTCAATTATATAAGTAATGGATTTAGATACTATAGAATTGATGATGGATAATACCTTATTTTATAATGAATATTTGGAAAGTAGAGGGCATTCTCATATCTAGGTTGAGGAACAAAATTAGACACAGAAAAAAATCCATAAGAATGTTCATGAATTGACTAATAAACTAGAAAAAATGGTTGAATTAGGAGGTCTACAGGGGGTAGTTGAGGTTATGAAGTTTTTAAAAGAATTTTTTTTGGACATTTAATGGATAAAGTTGATAGATATTTTCCACTATAGTATGTGTTTGAAAAGACCATACAGAAGGTACCTAAGTACACTTTGCATCTAGGAACTAGTTTTGAGAATGTGAATAGTAATGTTGATAACACATAGAGTTTGGAAGATTAATTCACCTTGTAGGTGACATCATCTTGATTATTTTTGTACTACTTTTTTTTTCTATTAGTGCCTCCTATGTGAGTCTTTTTATATTGGTATATTGTAAACTTTGATATATTTTTGGTTACTAACATTTGTCTTCCTAGATGTTATAACTTCTTTTATTCACTTCTGACTGATTTATTTTTTTGTTCATGATATTTGAATACACGCACACACACACACACACACACACACACACACACACACACACACACACACACACACACACACACACACACACACACACACACACACACACACACACACACACACACACACACACACACACACACACACACACACACACACACACACACACACACACACACACACACACACACACACACACACACACACACACACACAAATCAATAATGAAAGATAAAAATTAAAGGGTGAGAGATGTTATATAACATTAATTAAATACAATTTTATAATTATGAATATCTATTTAGTAAATATGTCAAAGGGTAATTGATTTAAAAAATTAGTTTCATGTTGAAAATCAAGTTGAGAAAGAATATTATACAAAATAATGTTAAAGTTATTTTAAAGGACAAATATAGACATTAATGGGAGAAATTATCTTATTAACTTGAAAATTAAATTAGAGATATATGGGAATATATGGACAAGCTAGAGGTAAAAATAATATATTTTAATGTTGAATGTCCATCCATGGCTCCTATAATTTAATCTAGGCTAGCCAAAGCATCAAATTTTATATGTTTATTATACACTATGAGCCTATAAGGGTTAAATGAATATAATATTATTAATAGGATTTAATTTTTTTATCAATTACATTACTATAAAATAAAATATGTAACATTCAATAAGACATGAAGAAAAAAGGAAAATGAATAAGAAATTCATGAACTTGGAAGAGAACCCTATAACTCTAAACTTTTTAAGTTGGTTGGAACTTAATTTGAAGCTACTAATATAAATGGAGATCATAATTGAAGTACACATAAATTTTATTCAATGATGAATATTGATTTATTTTTAAAAAATATATAATTCAATTCATTTACATAACAAGCACACTTAATGAAATATTATCTCATTTCCCCTCATTTGATATGGTGCTTATGCATTGTGACATTACAATGCTTATAAATGTTGAAGTTAAATATCAATCATGTTGATCCTTTTTAGGAGATATCATTTAGTTTTATATTGTAATAATATTAAACTACACTCATGTCATTAGTAAATTATAGTAATAAATTTCAGCACATTGGAAGAACTCTATTTTATTCTTAATATAATATTTATTATTCTATTTGAATATGAAGATAACTTTATTGTGTATCAATAAATTTAATATTAGTTTTCAAATTGAATTTGGATTCTATTTTTTATAATATTAATCATGTAATATATATATGAAATTGAAATGTTATCTATAGCTTACGATATAGACTATACATGGCATGGAATACTACTTACCATTCATAACTCATGTACATTTTGTCTTCAATCACTAAATATTTAAAATGAGATGATGTTATGATCCACACTTGTAATATTATAATTATGAAATATATGAAATATTAAAATTATGAATAATACCACGTAGATAATTACAACACAAGAGATATTGGTAGTCCAATATTCCCAAATATTTAATATGTTTAGTAATATAATAATACCCTTATTGTATGAAAAATACATATAATACTCCTTTATAAAATATTAAGTCCACAATTATAGTTTGAGAGGGAGACCTCCAATATATTTGTAAAAAATACAAGACTCAACATTTAAGTGATATATTTTAAAATGTTTTTTCTCTTTTATAATGAACCCTATAACAAATAATGGATCATGATAGGTAACGCAATGGAATTAATAATTTTACAAGTCATCATTTGACCCAATATAATTGACACATGAAATTAACTAAGGGGGATGTGTGTCACATTTCAGTGTATCCATCGATTCATATAGATTATATTATCATATCCCTAGGTACATATCATGCCATCCCACCTTGACATGTTTCATCCTTGAAACATGATAATAATAAGTGCACTTCAATTCAGTACACACCTATCTCCATGGTTGATCATCCAACCACTCATATATGATATTGATAAGTGATATATCTCCAAAATTATTCTGCCATTATGTTACTATGATTCCATTCATGATAATTCTTGTACCTCCTTCATGTCCATGCATAATGATTTTTCTTCTCATTCCATGTTCCATATTCCACTATGTTGTTATGATCCCATGCATGACCATACTAATTATTATTTGGATGCAATGCATAGCCATATTTATTTCCACTCTCAATATGTCCACTCATTTTAAATTATGGGATGTATGGTTGGGAGGGCTCCCAACCATGGTAGGGGATAAATTTTTAGCATGCTTAAAAAGTAAAAGAATATTAAACATTAAATTTTACATGTCAATCTCCTCATGAAAGTTAAATGTGAAACATGTCACAAAACCATAAAATCCTAACATTATGTTACTTGAAATGGTTGAGATAAATGGTGTACATTGTAACAAAAGTATATATATTTGTTATTAATCCTAGATGTCTTAGGTAGCTTTTGTCTTATTCAGTAAGTTGTTTTCCATCCCCATAGGAATACAAAGAGTCTTTTTGGGAATGTGATGTTAAAAATTATCTTGGATTATATATTTGTAATGTTTGATCATTCAAATTTAATGTGGACATACTTTTAGCTTGCACCAATAATTGTTAAATCATAGAATTGATCCTAGACTTGATAGTGGTATCAAATAAAGGATTTTATTTGTTTATTTTTGGATTTTTTATCTTTTATTCCATGTGTATGACCTATTATTTGGTTGTTCTCAAGAATTTTTGTAGACTTGTGTTGCATATTAAGACCTACAAGAAGATAAAAATAGTGTATCAGTCATGACAAGCTGTGAGGAGGATATGACAATCTCGACAAGCTATGTGGATGAATCTAAAGCCTCTACAATTTTAGAGGATGTTGTAGTAACTATTTTTGTCAGTATGAAAAGACCATTTATGTCTACAAAGTGTTTTATTGATAATTGGCACTATACTTAGGAATTTTGATTATTTTATTTATTGTGTATGTTTATTATGATATGTGGCCTCAATAATAATGTGAAAATGATTGGGTTGAGTTTTACATCTTACATGGCACTAGGATCCTCAAAAAATCTATTTTGTGATCATTGAATTCATTGTTAGCTATGTTACATGGGGATTAAGACAACATGACAACACTTTCAATTGTGCCTATTATTCTCTTTGGTGCCTAAATCCTTTATATATTTTGAAAGAGTCTCTAATTTTCATGTGGAAAAGTAAATCCTTTGTATATTTTGAGGAGGACTTTATTTTTCACATATTCCAATATTATAATTGTTCCATTTAAAATCCAAATAAGGAGGAGATGTATATATTTATGATTTTTTCATTTAAAAAATAATTTTCATTTATATTAAGTGATCTTTTTCAAAATTTTAAAAGCATTTTAAATTAAAAATAATTTAATTGTCATTTGAGAAAGCTACTCTAAGAAAATTTGGAAAAAATAAATAAATTTTGTAAATTCAAGGAGAAATAAGGACAGGTTATCTTTTCTCCATTCATTTCTATTGAAAAAAGTAAATCTACTATAATCACAATAGATTTCACCTATTTTGTTTTTTTAGCTTACTGTACAAGTACCTAATCATGCAACAGAAAAAACCTCCAAATTTATGGGACCTTGGTAATTTAAGGTTAATCTTCAGAGAAGGCTAGCTTCCTTTCACTAAATCTTATGCAAATTGATAAAATATCAGTTTTGTGAAAATCTTGCTCTTTAGTTCTTCTTTGATCCTAAAATAATGTTTCATACGAGAAAAGGTTAAAGAATTAAAATTTGTAGAAAACTAAAAATATGGTGATTGAACCAAATATTGTATAGTGGATCTAGATGCTTGCTTGACAAACACAATAGAGCATAAAATAGATTGAATTTATTTTATGCACAGACTCATGCCAATTTGGAAATTAGAGGTAGTATTTTAGATATTTTTCAAAAAAGGGAAAAGGATATTTATTCTAACAAATATTATCAATAGGGTAAACACCCATAGATGAATTTTCTTAAGACTAAAATAAGAGACAAAACTTCCACATAAAATCAAATAACTTGTACGACACAGAGATTCTAAAGACAAGAAAAGCAAATCTTCAACTTTATTTTTCTTCAAAGGTTATAGCTTGTAGTAAATACATTCAAAATTTAAAAAATATAACTAATAGAAAAAATATATATTGGGCCATGGGGCCTACCCATTTTATACAAAATATGTCATATAAGACATGTAGTTAGAAAAAAATTAAACACTTAGTTTCAAAAAATCATACAGATCTAAAAACCTTCATGTAAAAAGAAATGAGCTCTTTTATTTCTAGCATCTTGGACTTGTGGAATTTTTGGAACATGGCATGTATGAGTTGGGCATGATTTTGGGCATAACATGGCATAGTATGGTATGGATCAAACTGAAGATCTCCATGCAAGGCTCCTTATCTGATGGTGGCTGAAAATAGCTATTCATGTAAAAGAGGTTCCCAAAATAGAACTTGGCATTTCTAAATAAAATATAACATTGAAAATAAATTCTAAGTTTCTTTTCATGTAAACCCTAATATGCAAAACTTTAAGTGATACTTTTACAACTTTCTAAGTCTTTATCCCTTTTTGCCAAAACCAAACTATGCAATTTACACTTCATGACTTTACACCTCTTAACAATTCACATTAATCAAATGGAAAGTGCAATTTCACTTGTGTTTTTTGTAACTTCCACATTCAAAAAAATATAAAGTGTAAAAAATATGTCTTTCTCTTCCTTAAAAAGAGTTATAAAAAATAAAGCTACAATTTTGCAATTACAATTTGCAATGTCTTTAAAATGAAATTACATATGATAATAAAATTTGAAAATATTCAAAGAGAGGGAAAATTAATTAATGTCTAGAATTTCCTCAGCATTCTTATCATTATCAGCCTATAGCTTCTTTGTGTATGTATCAAAGACCTTGAAAATCTCTTGAATTTGTTCTACATCTGGCCCATAAGAATAAATGTTGGAGGCTGCACAATCTACCTAGATATCAAACAATTCTCTTATAAAGGTTATTATGCCTTGTATTTCAATTCTAATCTAATCAATTGATTTATCATACTTGATTAACCTATGAATGGAATTTAAGATAAAGATTGTGTCCTTTGGATGCTCCTCAATTATTTCCTTAAAATGATTTTGAACCTATTCTACCTGAAGGAGATTATTGGCATCATCTATTGGTTGGCATGACATTAAATTCATCATGATGTAAATATAATATAACACATCAATAGCCTTGTCATGAGCCTCCTTGTATTTTTCCATAAAATATGTTAGTACTCTTATCCAAAATTGAGCAGCCTTGTATAGTTCCTCGTGCTCAACATCATCCTTCAATATTTTCTCAGCAACGAGGGTATTTATATAAATTGATTTTATGGATATTAATTTAGGATAATACATATTTAAGAGTTGAATCTCTCCTTTTTATCTCTTAATCTATTCCTTCAAAATTTCTTTTCTCTCCATGATGACTCCATAATGCTCCATCATGGCTACAAGAATTCTATTACCTTTCATGATTAGCTCCTAAAACCATTCTTTTGTATCCCTTCCCATGTGAGAAACATCTCATATGGAATAAATTATAGCTTGATCTAGATTTATTGGCTAAACTTCCTATGGTTTTTATGATGTTTCATCAAGATTTATGAACTAGTTGATTACTTTGATCAATTTGTCAACCTTTCTTTTTAGCTCATTCTTGGTGGCTTTATCATTATAAATTATCTATAAGAGAGAGTTGATACATGTCTACAAATCATGCTTGATCCATTATATTTTCTATTGACTAAGGTGTATATAAGAAACTTGATAATAGTCTACCATAAGATCCTCTTTTGATTTGTCTGGTGGGGGAACTATAATTTAAACATACTTTTTTCCCTTGTCATTATTTAATGTCCTCGAGAGGATCTTGGGAGTGGTTTTGAATTCATGTTAAATTATAACATGATGAAGTCCAAAGTGCTAGGATTAATCATTATTTTCCACTTCTTATTCATTAATTAGGCTAACCAACTAGGGGTAGCCTTCTTCTAATTTGACACTATCACCAAAGAATTCAAAGATGATGTGGCTACACTAAATAATAATATGACCAAGGGAAACTCATAACAAGATGATACAAATGGTTTCTTAAGAGGTGATTATGAGCATCCACTCTCATCAGTGGTTTGCAAATCAATAGTTTCACCAAGTTTCTAAGTTTCTCCAGCCTTGACTGATGGTGTAGATGAAATAGTAGAAATGGATGGAGTAGAGGCAACAAAAATAGTTATACCTATTAGGGGAGTGAAGGATGGAATGCACACAAGAGTTATGAATTTAGGAAACAATGGAAGGGTGGAAGCCAAAGCACTGAATGTGTCAATTTGGTGCGTAAGACCACTCAAAGTTAGTGATATGAAAATAGTGGGTTGAGATAAAGGGGAAATATACATACCCCAAGGGTTTAGGTGGCTTGCAGAATCAGAGTCAAGATGATTGACTCTATGTAAATGTACTATTGGGTGGTGTTTGGAATTAAAGGTGATGAAATGTAAGGAATTATAAATGGAATGGAAAGTGGGAGAGGATAAAATGGGGAAGGTGAAGTGGGAGGAAGGGAAATTGTAGTGTAAACTTGAACTTTAACTATAGGGGGACCTTAAGTGTTCACTTGATTCATTTGTGATGATTGAAATTGTATTATTGAGGTGGGTAAAATGGTATATGAAGTGAGGATAAGTTGAGGGGTTGATACTAGAGGTAGAGGATCTAAAACTTGTGGAGTAATAGGAAATTGAGATGATTGAGGAGTGGAGACAGCTAGTGGAGGTGTTAAAACCTCCTATACAATATGTGTAGGATAAAGGGGAGTAGTGGAAATAAGATTTAGGGCTATGGGATCAAAAACTATAGAACCTTGTGTCACTACTACTATGTTTTTTGCTGAGAGATCAATCTATTCTTTTGAAACTTCTCCTTGTCTACTTGATTCCCTTTTTCTTACCTTTATCTTATTATTATTATTTCCTTTGTTAAGATCCTCTGATGATTCAATAGGGACCTCTTTTGAAGGAGTGATACCTCCTACTTTGAGCTTCAAGAGTCTCTCCTTAACCCCAATGGTCTCCCTTGTGACTTGAAAACCTTACTTCTTAGCTAATTTATTGTCCTATTAATAACAGGGGTTGTTTTATCGAACAAAGAGAAAGATTGAGGAACTAACCACCTCACTAGTGGTAGAGGTATACAAATGATCTTGTGAGGTACATAGGATCTATTCTAGAGTTTTCATCCACCAAGTCATTAGGGAATAGTGCTAGATCATAGTCTTTTATTTGTTATAGGGACATCCTAGAATAGTCCTTGATTCTAACCATTTCCTCATCATTATAGTCTTCCTAAAAATCCTCATAATATGGAACATGCTCTTATGTTTCCATATATAATGTAGTAGTGACCATACCATATGGACCAAATTAAGGTCTAGATTTCAAAGTCTTCAATATTAACTGGCACATCTCTGCCTCTATAGTTCTAGCCTTCAAGAGAGATTGGCATGTATAATAGCCAATAGATATAGGTAAATGTATTACTACCTTTTATCTATCTGAAAGGAGCTTATGTGTATCCATAATTTAACTAACCAACTCCAGTAATGCCCATATATCACTTACATACTAGGGAAGTGTGTAAGTACAACTAGTAAAACTAACTACCATAATGTAGGAGTATGTGGTGAACTATAAGAATAAAGAACCCCATTTGGTGATCTCATATTTTCTCACTTGGGATAGCCTTATTTTCCCAAGCTCCTAATCAAACATGATGATGCTCATATAGATGAAAGCATCATTAAATCTCTTGAATTTATATATACTAGTCTATAACATGAGATTAGGGTAGTAATTATAGACTCTAGTTATTTATTTAGGGACTATATTAAGAACTGGGAAAAATCTTCCTTTGGCTAGGATATAGATAATATATGATGTCATATAAAACTTGTTTGTCAGTTTCACCTTCATTAACTGCTTGTGGATAAGTATTAACTGGGCCCAATGTATCTATTGTTTGTTCTCTCTAATGATCTAGATATACTGGTAAATCTAGTAGTCCTAATAACACTTGGCATCATGATTGCTAGTGACTCTATGTAGTAGTTTTATGATATCTCCCACCTCCTCTATAAAATTAGATCTATACATAGCCTTGGGAAATATGGTGGAAGAATTCTTATGAGTATTGAGTCATTACTTGTTAATGATATTTTGACATCCATCCTTTTCCTCCTCATAAAATTGTGTAGATGTTTATGGAGTTATATCTAAATAGCTCTCAAAATTAGGGATGACAAACACTATGTCGATGAAGTCAAGATCAAGATCTAGAAATTTCTCCCCTTTTTGAATGAAGATGTCTCCTATCAGGGTCATAATGTTGGGTCATAATGAGGATCAACTCAAGTCTTTAAATAAAAAGAGGAAAGGCTATAGATTATGGTAAAGTAGAGTCATAGATATTCTAGATCTAGTTACTTTTAAAATATACACCTATCCTAGCCAAAAGATATCCTAGGTCAATATAACCTATATTTATATCTATTATTTATACCATATTTTACTCCAAACCATAAGTCACTCTGGGGCCCTTAGATTTGAACTTCATTTCTTTAGGAGGCATGGAAATTAAAGTTACTACTTGTGAGAAACCAATTGTGAGAGTTTGTGACATCTACAAGTGTCTAGAGCACTTGTATTCTCTATAAGAACTTGGAGGTGCTCATAGCATGTCCAATGTCCTTGGTGTTTGAGGCATGTTATATCTCTCATGGAAGTGTAAGGTGATCAAAGCACATCCACTCTCCATGGTGCTTAAAAGTCTTGTAGGCTTCTCAAGTGTTTAAGGTAGGTCCAGTGTCTGTAGGGACATTAGGGGAGTATTTGGAAGGAATATTTGTTGTTTAAATGGGGGTATTTAGTTGGAATATTTGGTTTCAAGGAAGTCTCAATTTTGATTACAAAACCTTGGAGGTAAAAATGAGGATTTCTCTCAGATAATGGTGTATGTAGGATTTGTAAACCTCAAGATGAATTTTTTAAGAATGAAACCCTATATTACCTTAGAATACCCTAGACATGCTAATTTTGATAAAATATCCACATAAACCTACCATCTATTGATTTAAATGATGTTTTTTTAATGGAAAACCCTAATCAAGAAATCCAAATGAGAATTTAAATAGGAAATATTATAAGAAATGAGAGCAATTTGAAATCTTCAAATAGAAGGAGATTATGATGGAAAATCAATGGAAGTCCCATTTTATGGGTGAAAGTGATGTGTATTTAAAGCTTTACAGTCATGGCTCAAAATACAAGTTCATATGCATGAGTCTCAAGGTTCAATAGTGAGGGTGTGAGTAGCTAGAGATTCTAAATCATAATCAACAACTTAACAAATGATAATGCTTTGTGAAAAATACTTAGTTTTTATAGGAAAACTTATAATTAATGGAACCTCAAATTTTTGGTGGTGGAGGTTTGACCTATTTGAAGCAAGTCCACTCTCTAAGAAAATATTAGGCCTCATGGGAAGTGAGACTTGACATGCACTTTGCACATTTGAAAATATGAAATGTACACTTCAGGTTTCACATTCTATAGGAGGAGACTTGGTGAGTTGGTAGAGGTTGGACTTGTTTAAAGTAGGTCCACTCTCCATAAATGGGGTGATAAGCTTTAACAAGAGGTAGAACCCATAATGCACTTTACACATTTAAAATGTGCATAGTGCACTTGAGGTTCCATGTCTTATGATGCATAAAGATAAATGTTTAGAATAATGTGGAGACCATGGTACACTTTGCACATTTTCAAATGTGTAATGTGCACCTACGGTTTTGGGTTTTGTAGAAGGGGGTATTAAAAGTTTGATAGGATTCAAATCCTATTGTGCACTTTACATGTGAAAATGCACAAAGTGCATGCCATGTTCTAGATTCCACTAGATGGGTGCATGGTGGGATCCGAAGCCCACCATTAATTTTGCATGTTTGAGAACTTAAAAAGTGAATGGCAATTTTTATATTTTGTATTTTTGGGATTTGGTGCTTCACGGGATCTAAAACCTATGAAACAATTTACACAAGTGAAAAACTCATCTAAAGTCCCAAATTCTATGATAAAGGTAAAGATGGGTTTTATTTAAGGATTTAGGGTTTTTCCCAAAAAACAAAGGGGGTCTCCCTTAGGGTTTTAGATGTAATGAGTTTTTTAGGACAAAAATATCAACATTTCTGGCAACCTTTATGGGATGATTACCTTTAAGACATTAGGCATGGAGTCAGCTTTTCTCTGATAAAAACTATAACCTAGGAAAGAATAAATTGGGATTTGCCTAGACATGAACAAAATAGGAAAAATAAATAAGTAAAATAGGGAAAAATAATCTAAAGACACAAATCATAATGAGTCTGACCTGTGCAGAAGCACTTATTAAAAAAAATAAACCCTAATATTTACAAAATTCAATCTTCTCAGAATAAGTTCCTTACCTCAAATCAAGTTTTGAGATATATCCCATTAATTAGGATTGTAAGTTCTTCTCCATCAAGGTTAGAGAGTTAGAATGCATTGGCTCCTTTGAATTTAGTGATGATATATGGACCACTCCATATTGCATCAAATTTAGTGTGCCTTCCTAGTTTTTATTTATCTACACCCCACTTAAGGACCATGTCTCCCTTGTTGAAGATTCTTACAGTTTATTTTTTATTGAAAGTCATCCTAGTTTGTACCTTATTTGATTCCAAGACTTTCATTAATTGATGACTAATTTCATCAAGTTCTAAGAGTTCAGCGAGTCTCACCATCATCTCATCATTGTCAATTAGGTCCACTTGGTGATTGAGATCTAAAGATGGAATTTTAATTAATAATGGCACTCATGTTTCTCTTCCATATACTATAATGAAAGGCATATTACCGATGGCTCTTTTCGGTGAAATTTTATCAACCTATAGTTTTGATTTCAATTTTGTATGCTAGGTCTTGTAGTTGTCCTCTATTATTTGTTTGATAATTATAATCAAGTTCTTATTGGTTGACTTAGCCAAAACATTACCCTAGGGGTAATAATTTGAAGAAGTGCTTAGGTAAAAATTATGCTTGATATCCCATTCACTAACCTAAGTGCCCATAAATGTCTTATCATTATCTGATATTATGGTGTGAGGAACACTAAATCTTGAAATTATGCTATCTATGAATTCTAGAATAGATGTTTCAGAGGCATATTTTAGATCAACTGCTTTAGTCCATCATGTAAAATTATCCATTGTTGTGAGAAACCATTTATGACTCACACTTGATGGTGGCTTGATCGTGCTGGTGAAATCCAATCCCCATTGGGTGAATGGATGATCTGCTTGAATTGGTCTAAGAGGGAGTGCAACTATTCTTTGCTTACTATTGAAGTAAGCACAATTTTCACAATTTATTACCCATTGATGGTCATCCTTGAATAATTCAAGCCAATAGTATCCTCTTCTCATTATCTTGATGTTCATATTCCTTGAAAAAAAAATGTCCTCCTAATGATCCATCATGAAATTGCTCAAGCACTTTGGGAACTTACTCATGCTCAATATATCTTAACAAGACTCCATTCATTTCCTTCCAAAATAAAATTCCATCAATAAGAATATATGGAATTGATTGGATTAAAAAATACCTTTTATTTGAATTTTGGAAGTTATAGGGGTATTCACCAGTTTAAAGGAAATGAGTCATGTCTTGAATCTAGTTGTTGAAAGAAGGTAGATTGTCTAGTTGAGGTGTAGTTTAAACATAAATTATGTTAGATACTAGTTCATTAGTGTTGATGTCAGTGGTTAATTGTTCACATAATCCTTTTCCTCTTACTAGCATCATGATCATTATATCCATGTCATACTCTATGACCTTAATAATCCATCCTATTCATTTTTCATTTATTTCCCTACTCAGCATATATTCTTTGATGCTTTGATGACTCACCATAAGATGTATTTTGTTTTTGGAAAACATATTCTTGAATTTATTGAGTGATATGATTATCGTATATACCTAATTTTCCACAAAACTATAATTCTTTTCATAACATTTCAAATAATAACTGAAGAAATATATTAGATGCTCCAAATCTTCTTGATTATGTTGAGTTAGAATTAGTGAGATACTTCCTTCCCATCTAAATGCATAGAGGATAAAATCCTTCTCATATTTTGGGTTAACCAGGGTAGAGGATTTGGAGATGGCCTATTTTATGGCTTCAAAGCTATTTTTTCCCTCCTACATCCATCTAAAAAGAGTTCTCTTTTTTAGCATTAAATTAAAGGGTTTTGCCAAAAAGGCAAAATTTGGTATGAATCTCCTCATGAAGTTGATCTTCCCAAGAAAGTTTTTTAGGCCCTTTTTATGACTTGGTAGTGATAATGTAGATATGGTCCTAACTCATTTAGGGTCTATTATAAGGCCCTCTTTTGACACTATGTCCTAATAGCTTCCCCTCATGTTCTATGAACGTGCATTTATTTGGGTTAAGGGAAACCCCAAACTCTCTATACCTTTTAAAAATCTTTCTCAAGTGATTTAGATGTGCATCAAAATGATTTGAGTAGACTGTAATATCATCTAGATATACTAAAATTATATCATTTATCATACCTTTGAATGACATATCCATGGCTCTCTAAAAATTTGTCCCTATGTTTGTCAAACTAAATGGCATCTTTCTACATGCATACATGCCGCATTTGGTGGTGAAGATGGTTTTAAATTGATCTAATTATTGTACTAGGATTTATTTATAATCTGAATAATCATCTAGAAGAAAGAATCTTTTATATATTTATTTTTTCTACATAATTTATTCCATAGGGAGAAGAGGATAGTGATCTTTCAAAGATGATTTGTTCAATCTCTAAAGTCTATACACAACCAAATTTCACCATTTTTATTTTTGATAGGAACTAGATTTGATACCCAAGATGAGTATTTAATCAAAAGTATTATATTATCCTCTATCAACTTAGAGAGCTCATTTTCATCAAGGGTTCAATCTTAGGGTTGATGTGTCTCTATTTCTACCTGACAGGTTTTGTATTTGGACGTTATTCTATAGTATGTTGTGCTAAACTTGGATCAAATCCTCTTAAGTCAGGATAACTCCAAGTGAAGTTATCATCAAACTCTTAACATAATTTAAAAAAAAATCATGTTTTTTTTGACATATCACATACTTTGCCTATCTTGAGAGACTTTCCTTCTAAAATTATAATGGGTTCACAATCTTCTTTATTAACTGTAATGTTCATCTTTTCACCTTTCATTTGGTCATCCAAATTGAAGATATTTTCTAGTGTAACAAAACCCATAGGTAGCTTGTTCATTTTTAGCTAAATAATCTAATCACCATATTGGTATTTTAGCCTTGGTTAATTCCTTTCTAAAAACTTGGCCTCTTATCTCAAAAAATTTACAATCTACTTGTCACTATCGAAGACTTGCCAATTAGTTGCATTATGAAGAACAAAAGGCCTTACAATCAACCTCATATGTTGGTTCTTCTTCTCACATACTAGTTCTTCTTCTTTATTTTGATTATTAGGTTATATTGGGACCCCACCAAGGCCATATAATTAGCATCTTTATTTTATTCCTTTGGTACTCCTTTAATGTTCAAAGTGGTGAAATCTTCCAATAGGTCCCAAACTCTATGTTTGTAATACCTTAGAAAATTATTTTTGGTTACACTTTTTTATCTAACTTAGTGAATGATGAGTTCACTATCACCAAATATCTAAAAAAAATTGATTCATCTATCTTTGGCCAATTAGAGGCCTCAAGTTATGGCTTTATATTCGGCTACATTATTAGTACAACTAAATTGAAATCTAAATGAGTAGAATTAGCTCTCCTTCTGTAGGGAGATCAATATAATTCCCACACTTTTGCTATTTCTACTTCTTGATCCATACAAAAATAATTACCACACCCCTTGAATATATTTGGTTGGTTTGAATAAATTTAAGATAATTACATATTTCTCATGAATGCAATATGTCCCTAACCCTATTTCTTGTACATAGTCATAAGGATTGAATTGTAGTGTTGATCCCCATTCATCCAAATGAGTGTATGTAATCTATTTTATAAGTGTTGCATTATATTGATCTATTTATTCTTCCTCTTAATCTTACAATGTACAATTCATTTCTACAAGAGGAATAATATTGTATGGTTATATATGATCTTTTGTAATTGGCTCAGCTCTTATTATTACTCTAGTTCCATATCTCATTCTAAGTAGCATGCAAGAGCAATTTGCAGATAGATATACTTCCATATTTATAGTGGAATCTCTTGAATGACAAATGGAAAAGTAGGGGGGAAGATCTATGACTAAAATATCTTGAGTAATTGATAGGTTTGGGTAAACATGAATACTGAGGTTTAGTCCTTTTATGGTTCCTACTATTTGAATAGTAGTCACATCTAGTTACACTACTCACTTATTAATAGGTGTGTATTTTATTCCCAAAGCATCAGCTATTTTCTTGGGAATTACTAAATTACTAGCCCTTGAATCTAATATGCAATTGTGTACAAAATACTTCCCTATTATAAGTGAAAGATATAAAGGGGATGATTACCAGTTTTTCTATCTTATTACGAGTTTGAGGATGACATAGATTTATTGTAGGTGTAGGCCCCTTGACTAGATACTTTTCTGATATCTGTAAATTCTTCAAAGCCCCATGTAGTAAGTCACTTTGTGTTGGTATAGATAGTACTTCCCACACAATGAAATTCAGGTTAGTCTTCTTCATTTGATCAAATATGTTAAAATGGATATTACCAAATTTTGTTGGTGATTTTATAGGGGTTCCATCCTCTTTTACAATATTTTGGGTGGGCACCTTTGATTTGAATTTATTTATAGGTTTGAAGGGTGGACTTTGTGTTGTATTGATCATTACTGGTTCTCCAAAAACTTTAGAATTTGAAGCTTTCTCTACCTTGGGGGACTGACTAGCTTTTATTTCTCTTTTCTTGGAATATGTATTAGTTGTTACAACACCTCCACCATTAAAAAATACCTCATCTTGGCTTATCCTATCAAAATCATCCTCTTTCTAGTTTAGAAGAGTTGCTTCACTTTGAGAAAGTTCTTATGTGTTTAATTATTGGGAAGTGGATTCTTATTTTTGTCCTTACGTGCTTGCTATGCCTTGAACCATCAAAGATTTAATAATTACACCATTGGGGGAAGTGTTCTGATTATGTAGCTAATTGCAAGGATAACACCACTCATACTCTTGAGCCATATTATTTTAAATAGGGATAATGACTTTGGAAGCTCCTGGTGTTGGTAAAACATGGGTGGTTGGAGGTCTTGGCTTTAAACTCTATCCTTATTTCTAGTTATTACCTTGATAGGGCTGCCTATTCCCTCAGTATGCAGGGTTAGATGGCTGAAAAGGTTTATAGTTTTGGGCTTGTTGCCTTTTCATTTCCACTAAATCATTCCCAAAGATCTTAAGTAATGACTTTACCTCATATAACCAATCTAAAGGTGCAGGATTCAAAGAAGGTACCTTGCTCATAGTGGGAACTAATGCAAGTGCAAGTGGAGGGATAGGGGCTATATTTGGAAATAGAGGCATGGACAGCCATGGTGTAATTTTATCAACTAGGATTAAACAATTTTATACCCTTATTGTAATATCGTAAGATATAGGAAGTGTGGTGCCACCCATTAAATGAATCATTATAGTTATATCACAATTGAGGGATTTAAAGTAATACAAGAAAACATTATTTACAATGGGTTTAACCAATATTGGGATTTTATTCAAAGTCTTCTAGAAATGGTAATTAAAGTTAGTCATTTAATCATGAGGAGTTCATTGAATAGTAGTTAAATTTTCAACCAAGGAAATATGGTCACTCTTGTCATCAAAATGGGTGCACATTATAGCACCTAAATCATCCCAAACTTGGATTAAGGTGGGAGTAAGGTCTCTATACCATTGTAAATATTTCCACTTCAAAGAAGAGACTAAGATTTTGATTGTAACATAATCTCGGACCATGATATGGATTGAACATATATTACCGATATCTTGTATGTGTTTTGAAGCAGTGGCAGAGGTTTCACCAATAAAATATGGAAATATTTTTAAGGTCAATATGGGTATATCATCATGATAGGCTAGATTGAGTCAATTACATGTATTAAAAGCTATGAAATTTTGATTTCTAGCCATTGTGGGAGGTATAACATTGATAGGAGTTACCAAAGGGGATGGGAATAAAATCATAGGATATATATTAGGTTGAGGAGTGACTAATTTTGATCTCTTTTTAGATGGAAATGACAATTCTAAAATATCAACACTCTTACCTTTAGTATATGATCTTGTTTATTTCCTTAGCATACATCGCCTTGAAATCATGAGTTTGTAAGCCAATGGAGTCACCAAGGGATTTTATATTTACACAAAACTCGTACAATTCTCACTAATAATAACACCAATCTCTATGTAATTTTTAGGTCCCACTGAACACGCCAAACACTATTATCACATAGGATTACACCTATCTTGATTTTGTAGCTTACACTGCAAGTGCCTAATGATACAATGGAAAAACATCCAAAGCTATGGGACCTTGGAAATTTGAAGTTAATCTCCAAAGAAGGCCAACTTACTTTCACTAAATATGATGTAAACTGATAAAATACCATTTTTTGGAAATCTCACTCTTTAGTGCTTTTTTGATCCTAAACTAGGGTTTTTTGGAGAACCCTACTTGAAGAATTGAAATTTGCAAAAAATAAAAAGTATGGTGATTGCACCAATTATTCTATTGTAGATGTAAATCCCTTTTGGACAAACTTAATAGAACATAAAATAGATTGAATTTATTTTAAGCACAAAATCATGCAAATTTGGAAATTAGAGGCAGTATTTTAGCTATTTTTAAAAAAAGGGATAAGTATATTTATTCCAAACAATATTATCAAGAGGGTAAAATGCCATAGATGAATTTTTCTTGAGACTAAAATAAAAGACAAAACTTCCATAGAAAATCAAATAACTTGTATGGTAAAGAGATTCCAAAGACAATAAAGGCAAATATTCATCTTTATTTCTATTAAAAGGTTACAACTTGTAGTAAATACATTCAAAATACATAAAATATAACTAACAACAAAAAGATAGATTGGGCCATGGGGTCTACCCAATTTATACAAAAATGTCATAGAAGACATGTATTTGTTGAAACTTGAACATTCAATTTCAAAAAATCATGCAAATTTGAAAACCTTCATGCCAAAATATGTGAATTCTTCCATTTATGGAATCTTGGACATGTGGAATGTTTGGAACATGGCACGCATGTGTTAGGTGTGATCCTAGGAATAACATGGCATAGTATGGCATGGATAGAATTGAAGATCTCCATGCAAGGCTCCTTATCTGATGGTGGTTAAAAATAGATCTTCATGTAAAATCAGCACCCAAAATATAACTTGGCCTTTATAAATAAAATATAACATCAAAAATCAATTCCAATTTTCTTTTCATGTAAACCCTAAAGTGCAAAACTTTAAGTGAGACTTTTACAACTTCCTAACTTTATCACTTTTTGCCAAAAAGTAACTATGAAATTTACACTTCATGACATTGCACCTTTTAACAATTCACATTAATCAAAATGGAAAGTGCAATTTGCACTTGTGATTTTTGTAACTTTCACATTCAAAAAAATATAAAGTGTAAAAAATATGTCTTTCTCTTTCTTAAAAGAGTTATAAATAATAAAGTTGTACTTTTGAAATTACAATTTGTAATGTCTTTAAAATGAAATTACATATGATAATAAAATTTGAAAATATTAAAAAGAGAAGGAAAATTAATTAATGTCTATATTTTCCTCAACTTTATTATCATTATTGACCCACAGCTTCTCTGTATATGTATCAAAGGCCTTGAAAATATCTTAAATTTGATCTGCATCTGGCCCATAAGAGTAAATGTTGGAGGCTAAAAAATCTACCTAGACATCAAAAAATTCTCTTCTAAAGGTTCTTATGCCCTATATTTTAGTTCTCATTTGATCAATTGCTTTCTCATAATTGATGAACCTATGAATATAACTTAAGACAAAGATTGTGTCCTTCACAGAATACTCAAATATTACCTTAAAATGATTTTGAACATGTTCTACCTGAAGGAGATTATTGGCATCATCCATTGGTCAGCATGACATTAAATTCATAATATTTTCAATCTCATATAACACATGAATAACCTTGTCATGAGCCTCTTTGGCTTACTCCATAGGCTCTGTAAGTACTCTTATCTAAAATTGAGTAGTCGTATGTAATTCCTCATGCTCAACATCATCCTTAAATATTTTATTAGCATTGAGGATATTCTTATCAATTGATTTTATGGATATTAATTTTAGATAATACATATTTAAGATATAAATCTCTCATTCATAGCTATTAATCTATTACTTCAAAATTTATTTTCTCTTCATGATGACTCCATAATGATCCATCATGGTTGCAAGAATTTTATTACCTTTCATGATCATCTCCTCAGACCATTCTTTTCTAGCCCTTCCCATGTCAGAAATATTTCATACATAATTAATTGTATCTTGATCTAGACTAATTATCTACACTACTTATGGTTGTTGTGATGTTTCATCAAGATTTATGAACTGTTTGAGTGCTTCAATCAATTGATCAACCTTTATTTTTATCTCAGCCTTGGTGACTTTATCATTATCAATTATCTAGAAGAGAGAGGTGATACCTATTTGCATATCATGCCCAAGCCATTCTCTTGTCTACCAACTAAGGTGTATATGAGAAACCTAATAATCCTCCACCACAAGATCCTCTTTTGATTTTTCTAGTGGAGGAACTATAATTTCAACATAAATTTCTCTCTTGTCATCAATGAATGTCCTTGAGAGGGTCCTAAGAGTGGGTTTTGACTTCTTGAATTATGACATGTCAAAGTCTAAAGTGCTTAGATCAATCATTATTTTTGACTTCTTAATCACTGATTGGGATAACTAAATAGGGGTAGCCTTATGATGATCTGACATTATCACCAAAGAATCTATAGATGATGTGGTTACACTAACTAATATTATGACCAAGGGAGAATCCTAGGAAGATTATATAAGTGGTTTCTTAGAAGGTGCATGTGAGGATTCACTCCCATCGATGGTTTATAAATCAATATTTGTACTAAGTGTCTAGGTTTATCTAACCTCAACTAATGGTAGAGATGAAATAGTGTAAATTGGGGGAGTGGAGGTAATAAAAATAACTATGCCTACTAGGGGAGTGGAAGATATAATAGACATAGGAGTTTTGAATTTAGGAATCAGTGGAAGGGTGGAAGCCAAAGAAATTAATGTGTTAATAAGGTGTGTAGGACCACTTATGGTTAGTGATGTGAAAATGATGGGTTGAGATGAAGGGGAAACAATACTTACCCCAAGGGTTGAGATGTCTTATAGAAACATAGTCAAGATGATTGACTCCATGACAATGTACTATTGGGTGGTGTTAGGAATTAAAGGTCATGAAATGGAAGGAATTGTAAATGGAATGGAAAATGGGAGTAGATTAAATGGGGAAGATGAAGTGGGAGGAATGGAAATTGGAGTGGAAAATTGAACTTCCACTATATGGGGACCCTGGTTGTCCACTTGACTTGTTTGTGATTATTGCACTTTGATTATTGAGGTCGGTGGAAGGGTAGATGAAGTGGGGACAAGTAGAGGGGTTGATACTAGAGGTAGAGGAGATGAAGCTTGTGGTATAATGGGAACATGAGATTACTAAGGAGTGGGGAGAGATAGTGTAGGTGTTGAAACCTCCTATACAATGTGTAGGAGAAGAAAGAATAGTGGAAATAGGAGTTAGGGATATGGGATCAAAAAATTTAGATCCATATGTTGTTATCACTATATCTTCTACTAAAATATCAAACACTTCTATCGTAGCTTCTCCATGTCTACTTTATTCCCCTTTTCTTATCTTTATCTTCATCCTCTTCTTTCCTTTGTCAAGATCCTTCAATGATTCATCAGGACCCTCTTTTGAAAGAGTGATACCTCCTACTTTGAAATTTAGGAGCTTCTCCTTAACCTTAATGGTCTCCCTTGTGACTTTCACACCCTTGATTCTTAGCCATTTGATTGTCCTATTAATAATAGGGAGTTTTCTATCAAATAAAGAGAAATATTTATGAACTAACCACTTCACTAATGGTAGTCGTCTAGTAATGATCTATGTGAGGTAGATAAGATCTACTCTAGATTTTTCATCCACCAAGTCAATAAGGACCAATGATAGATCATAGTATTTTATTTTCTATAGGGACATCCTAGAATAGTCCCTCATTCTAACCATTTCTTCATCATTCTAGTCTTCCCAAAAATATTAATAATATTGTACATGTTCATATGTTTCTAGATCTAATACAGTAGTGACCTTACCATATGGATCAAGGTAAGTTCTAGAATCTAAAGTCCTCAATGTTACATTGTACATCTTTACCTCTATAGTTTTGGCCTTCAAGAAAGATTGGTAGGTATAATGGCCAATAGAAATAGGGAAACATATCCTTGCCTTGTGTCTATCTGAAAAGAGCTTATGTGTATCCACAAGTTGTCTAACAAACTCCAACAATGCCCATTTATCACTTACATACTGGGGAAGTGTGTAAGGACATCCACTAAAACTATCTACCTTGATGTAGGAGTAGGTGGGTAACAATATGAAGAAAGAACCCCATTTGGTAATCTTATATTTTACCACTTGGGAGAAGCTTATTTTCCCATGCTCTTGATCAAATATGATGATGATGATGATATAGACGAAAGCATCATTAACCCTCCTAAATTATTGTCTACTAGCCTATAACAAGATATTAGGGTAATAGTTATAGACTCTAGTTATTTCTTCAAGAACTAAATTAAGTCCCAAGAATAATCTTCCTTTGGCTAGGATATAGATAATATATGATGTCATATAGAACTTGTTTGTCAGTTTCACCTCCATTAACTACTTTTATATGCAATCACTTATTAAATTGTCCCAATGTATATATTGTTTATTTTCTCTAATGATGTAGATATATTGGTACATCTAGTCCTAATAACACTTGGTATAGAGATTTCTAGTGACTCTATATAGTAGTGTTATGATATCTCCCAACTCCTCTATAAAATCAGATCTATAGATAATCTTGGGTAATATGGCAGAGGAATTCTTAGGAGTCTTGAGCCACTATTTGTTAATGATATTCTAACATCCATCCTTTTTCTCCTCATAAAATTGTGTAGATGTTTGTGGATTTATATCCAAATAAATCCTGATCTCAAGGATAGAAAACACTTTGTCAATGAAGCTAGGATTAAGATCTATAACATTATCCCCTTTCTCAATGAAGACTTGTCTCCTATCAAGGTCATAATGTTGGGCCATTATGAGGATCAACTCAAGGATTTGAATAGAAAGAGGAAAGGTTATAACTTGTGGTAAACCAGAGTCATAGATACTTTGGATCTAGTCACTTTTGAAATCTACACTTATCCTAGCCCAAAACTTCCCTAGGTCAATATGCCCTAAATCCATATCTATTATTTCTACCATATTGGACTCCAAACAATAATTCACTCTGGGGCCCTTAGATTTGAACTTCATTTCCTTGGGAGGCATGCAAACTGAAGTTACTACTTACTAGAAACCAACTATGAGAGTTCATGGGATCTACATGTGTCTAGAGCATTTATATTCTCTAGTGGAACCTGGAGGTGATCAAGCACATCAAATGTCTATAGTGCTTGAGGAATTTTAGATCCCTAGAAAAATTGGAAGGATCTCAAAGCACTTCCACTCTCCATAGTGCTTAAAAGTCTTGTGGGCTTCTCAAGTGTTTAGGGTAGGTCCAATCTCCATGGGGATGTTGGGGGAATCTTTGGAAAGAATATTTGTTGTTTGAATGGAGGTATACACTAAAAATATTTGGTTTCAAGAAATCCTTGATTTTGAATGTGAAACCTTGGAGGTAAAAATGAGAGTTTCTCTTAGATAATGGTGTATTCATGATTTAGGAACCTCAAGATGAAGTTTTCATGAATGAAACCCTAGATTACTCTAGATTGCCTTAGACATGCTAATTTTTATAAGATAACCACATAACCTACCCTCTAGTAATTTAGATTATGGTTTTTAAGGGAAAAACCCTAATCAATCAATCTAACTTAGAATTTAAACATGAAATATTACAAGAAATGAGAACAATTTGAAAGCTTCAAATGAAAGGAGATTATGATATAAAATCAAGGGAAGTACCATTTTATGAGCATAGGTGATGTGTATTTGAAGCTTTAAAATTATGGCTCAAAGTATCACTTCATATGCATGAGTATCAAGGTTTAATGGTGAGGAAATGAGTACATGGAGCTTCCAAATCATAATTAGCAACTTAATAAATCATAATGTTTTGTGAAAAAGACTTAGTTTTTATAGGAAAACCTATAATTAATGCAAGCTCAGGCAATTGGTGGTAAATTTGGACCTGCTTAAAGTAGGCCCACTGTTCATGGGAAGATTGGTCTTGGTTAGAAGTGGGACTTGATGTATACTTTGAACATTCAAAAATATGCAATGTGTACTTCAAATTTTGCATTCCATGGGAGGAGACTTAGTGAGTTGGTAGAGGTTAGACCTACTTGAAGTAGGTCCAATCCCTATGGATGGGGTGATAAGATTTGGTGGGAGGTATAACCTATGGGGTGTTTTTCACATTTGGAATGTGCAAAGTGCACTTGAGGTTTCACATCCTGTAATGTATAAAGGTAGATGTTTAGCAGAACATGGAGACCATGGTGCAATTTGCATGTTTGTAAACACATAATGTGTACCTAAGGTTTTAGGTTCCATTTAAGGGGAGTATTAAAGGTTTTATGGGATCCATATCCTATTTCGTACTTTGCACATTATGAAATTATGCAAACTGCACACCAAGTTCTGAATTCTATCAGATGGGTGCATGGAAGAATCTAAAGCCTATCATGCATTTTGCATGTTTGAGAATGTGAAAATTACATGGTATGTTATGTATTTTATGGTATTGGGAATTGTTTCTACATGGAATTTGGAACCCATTAATTAATTTTCACAAGTAGAAATTGCATCTAGAGTCTTAGATTCTATGGTAAAAGGGAAGATGGGTTTTTTAAAGGATTTAGAGTTTTTCATAAAAAATAAAGGGGTTCTTCCTTAAGGTTTTATATGTAATTATAATTTTAGGACAAAAATATCAACATCTACAAATCAATAAAAATTAGTATATCATCAAGTATGAGGTTTTCTTGTTAATCTAGTGTTAATGACAGGGTGAATCCTTTTCATGTGCCACCTAAGTACCACATACCACTCTAATCTCATGTGATTTAATGCATCTTTTGTGTACTGCTAATTATATATAAAGGGTTCTCTTCTTCCATGTACCAATAAGTATATAGGAAAGATATATATATATATATATATATATATATAGAGGTTTGGTGTGTGTGTGTGTGTGTAGGTTTGGTATATATGAACTATATATACCAAAGGGGTTCATATATATATATATATATATATATATATATATATATATATATATATATATATATATATATATATATATATATATATATATGTATGTATATATATATATGTATATATATATATATATGTATATATATATATATGTATATATATATATATATATATATATATATATATATATATATATACATATGTATATGTATATATGTATGTATATATATGTATGTGTGTGTGTATATATATATATATGTATATGTATATATGTATATATAGGTTGGTATATATGAAATATATATACCAAAGGGGTTCACACACACACACACACACATATATATGTATATATACATATATATATATATATATATATATAGGTTTGGTATATAGGTCTGGTGGTATATAGGTA